>LGRX02002378.1:0-30726 GCA_001247695.2 Cymbomonas tetramitiformis
CCAGCTCGTAGGTGACAGCTCAAGGGAGCTCCGTCCTGACCAGCTCGTAGGTGACAGCTCGTAGGTGACAGCTCAAGGGAGCTCCGTCCTTGCCAGTAGGTGTCCCGGCTGGGCGTGAAGAGGTTCCGACTCGAGGCCGGATCACTGCCTCGCGGGCGATCTCTCCTCCAGCTCCCGCACACAAGCTTGGCCTCCCTGGCCAGTAGGGCTCCACCACCGTGCCCCCAGCGCCCTTGCATAGGTTGTGTGCCACCTCGTCCAGCAGCCCCCCGGAAGGGGTGCTCCAGCTTGTCTACCTGCCTGCAGTCGTGGGTCAGCAAGTCGACCCTGTTGCAGGACCAGTGGTGCTGCCGCGCGTAGTACATCATGGCTCGGAGATCACTGCAGAGCCCAAAGCCTCCGCACGAAATGTGCAGAGCATACGCTTGGCTTTGACACAATTGGCGCTGCGTGATGCACCTCGCTGCTCGCGGCCAGCGCTCCCTCCGGCCGGAGCCGTGCTGTCCAGCGCTCCCTCAGAACGGCGCGAGTGACGCAGATTGGCCACTGCGGCAATGCTGAGACGCACCGAGCCGTGTGCTTCAAGCATGCCTGGGGACGTGATCAGACACAGCGGAGGTCCTGCCAGCACGGGCGAGTGCCTGTGTTCTGACTTGGGGCTGGTGGCTGGGAGGAGCATCAGGTACTACGGGTGCATGTACGACCGCGACGGGAAGGGAGGCTTTTACCCTTTGGAAGGTGCTTGGGTAAGCTTCTTGAAATCTGGCCTGGAGGGTGAGGGGAGAGTGTGAAAGTGCCATTGACTGCGGAGCCGCTGTTGGTGCTCGGATGATGATCTCGGGAGCCTTGAGAGGGGTAGAGGGGGCGGGTGGGGGGAGGGGGCGGTCCTGACTCTTGTGAGGGTGGTACACAGGGCTTCCACAACTATGCCGGGTGGGGGGGGGCGGTCCTGACTCTTGTGAGGGTACACGGGGCTTTCATAACTATGCTGGGTGGGGTAGGGGCGGTCCTGACTCTTGTGAGGGTGTACACAGAGTTTTCATAACTATGCCGGGTGGAGGAGGGGGCGGTCCTGACTCTTGTGAGGGTGTACACAGGGCTTCCACAACTATGCGGAGCGCCAGGTGGAGGGGTTCCTTGCGTGCGTGTCCCGGAGCACTGCCGCGGCGTGTGCACGCTCCCTCTACGGCACGCACCAGCAGCTTGTCAAAGGCCTCTACTCCCTATTTCTACCAGATTGGTGTGAACGCTCCCCCGCCTGCGTCACACTGGCCGCCACCCGCCACGATGGCTCCATCTCTGCATCCCTCTGGCGCACGCTCCTCCCTGCAGCAGGCCGTCTGCAAGTCCTCCGTAAAACATCGTAGCGTGCTCTGCATCGTCATCATCATGTCTCGCCTTTCTGCACCTATTAGGCTCACTTTCGTCCCCACACTCGGCATCCTTCACACGTCTGTAGTCTACGCAAAGTGGATCTTCGAAATTACTGCGCGGCAGCTCTAGGCCTCCTCGGTAATGTGCACCCACCAATTTGTCCACTGTTGCAGCATATTCTCCCTCTACTTTCTTTACTTGCGCGTCTCTATCCATATCAATCCGTCCTGACACCATCTTCGATCTGCGCCCCTTCTGCCTCCCATCTCAATCGCATTCACCCTTCAGCCATGCCTCATGAATACCCCATCTAGCCTCCCCTCCGGGCCTGTTTCCCCATCTACCCCCAGTGTGATCCCTCATCGCCTCCTGCGCATTTACTCCCATGCACAGCGCGTATGTACTCATGCATCACTTCCACCGGTGGGCGTCTCACGTCAGCTGCTTGTCCTTTGCGCAATTGCATATCGCCTCTTGCACCCCCCAACCCCGTCCTGCCCTGCCGACGCCCCGCGTTCTGCCTTCAGCTGCCTTTCAAATGTTGGGAGCGTTGTCTCTTCCAAGAATGGATTGGCGGATCCATTAGCGCCCAAAGCCGCGTCCTCCTGCGAACCCCCAAATCCCCCCAACCATCGAAAGGATAGCACTTTGGACTGCACGCTGTTACATATATCACGCTCGTATATCTGATTGTGTTTATAGCATTTCATATTCTTCGTCCAATGCTGATTAGTGATTACTGTTGAGTATTGCTTGGCCTTTCTGTAATTTTTCGAGAAGCTTGCACAAAATGGCGCGTGTCCACAGGACAGACGACTTGCACACGTGAAGCAGCATTAAAAATGTAATATCGATACATGATGCTTTTGGCACCGTGCAACTGCCACGTTGCTTTGCCTCAACTTCCGCTGTACTGTAGGCGAGTTACCTAGCTAGCTTATCTAACTAGCTACTTTTGATCAGTTTCCCATCACAGAGCGCTAAACTCCTGTCAGAAGACGCATGTTTGAATGATGCTCGAGCCTCGCATGTGGCTTCGCCGATTCTGCCCAAGCATGTGGCCATGTGCGCCACTTGCGCCCTCTTAGTTGCTGTTTCATGTCAGGCTCGAGGAGTTTCCACGTCAGCAACTTCATGTGATTCGCCTTGAGAGCTACTCCTCGGATCTGCGCTCACATATGCAGCAGGTATTGCTCTCACCCTATGATCTGCGTTCTCTTTGCATTCAGCACACGCCAAGTAGATCTGCTGCTCGAGCACTGAAACTGGGTGCAGCCCGCTCATCAACACCCCGCCATGATTAATCGTCTGTATGAGTCGCCCGGGGTTCGGACAGGTTTTCGAGTACCTCAAACTGCAGAAGCCAGAGAACGAAACCGGCTGGGAGCCGTACATATCAGGTGCGTTATGCACATCCGACCAGTTGACCTTGACACGAGAAAGAGCTCGGGCGGAACTCGGAACTGCATCGTGACAAAGCTATCTCTCACATCGCGTGGGAGTGTTTTAACTTTTCCACATGTGACGGCATGATTCGATGATGAAAACACGACTTGGAGATGGTAGACTGGGAGGGTTGCGATGTAGATCCTCCAATTTCTTTGTGGATACACAACGTTCTAAGTTGCTGCTGAATAGTTCTGCCTGGAACCAAGTGCTTAAGTGGCCGATGCTGCAAGCCGTATTGGTTGCAAGTGGGGGCCTCTGTGCATGCTTTGCTCCGGAAGATCCTCCGCCGTTCGTTCGCTGCGAGGTCCCCAGTTTGAGAAGTGCAAGCACACCCTGCGGCACTCTTGGTGCTAGCTTGTGTGTATGGTGCTTAAGCTTTTAATGCACAGTGCACCGGTGCTGGCGGTGGATGAGCTCTGGGGTGCGGGCTGTGTTTCGTACAGAGGAAAGACAAAATAAAGGTGTGTGGAAGCTGCTAATTCCACCAAAGGAGTAACACTCATCTCAACCATGAAATAAATTGATACACGCAGTTGCAGCCATGCACCTGGAGTCCCACATGAATCTCTTGAAGAGCGCTCTCGATATAGCCTTCAGAGAAGCTGTTGTTTGGCTTGACTAAGGGCACATGTTTGGACCTGGTGTAGGACGGAGTGGGAGTATTGGGAGAGCTCTGCAGTGTGGGATGCGGGAGATATTTGGTGTGATCTTGATGCTGCAGGTGGGGCGATCACGCGTGGTTGCGGCGCCAATGAAGATGGCATGCTGAACCAAACACGCGATATGCTCCGCCAGTTCTACCATCCCTATGACACCGTTTTATCAAAACTGCTTAAGGTAGACTCCTTTAAATGGGACTGACGTCGCCTATTGGTACAGATACCGCATGCGACACCCGTCAATCAGATGCAATGATAGGCATGCACATGCGTAGTCAATCCTAAATGCCTCGTGCAGGTGTCGCCGTCCATGATCAAGATAAGCCAAATCGCGCCTGGGTAATGCACTGCAAATACGATAGACGTTGCCGGCGATATTAACATGGAATTCTATTCCGCCATAATTCACAGAGATGCATTTGGCAAGTCCTTGAATAGAATGCAGAACGGATGAACAATCAGAGTCACAAAGGAGCATGTGTGTAACGTCTTATGAAATTAGCAGCGTTCACATTTGCTGTTGCTTGATGGAGAAGCCTAAAGTTCATAAGCCTAAAATCTGTCAATTTTATAAAAATGAATGGTCATTTTTGTGATGTCTACAAAATGTAAAATTTAGCATCTAGTTCAGGATCTCGTATTTATGACCAACAAGTCGAACCGCTATTTTCAGTGATGTTCCACCAGCGGATTCTTGGCCGGCAAGCATATTTTGAAACGTCATCTTCTGCAGAATTATCAACCAATTCCCAGTGATCGGGCTAAAAACGGCATCTGTCTCAAAGATTACCGGATTTCTTGATATATTGACAGTGCCACTTTCCGCGGCAGTCCCCTTTCTTTCCACCAGAGAAGCTTGCTAAGCGATCATAGCAGCATGTATAGTTACAGCTTGTGCAGAGCTGCGAAGGAGAAATTCCATTCACGGCAGGGTCCCCATTGTAAAAAAAATGCAGCCAGTCTTCGTGGCGGGACCACCCTCGTCATACAACCCGTTTCAAAGCGGGCAACACTCTGCTGCTGATGAACCTCCCTGATCCGGCGGAAACCCTCTCATTTTTGTTAGAGGCTTGTTGTTTTTTGTTGCATGACATGATTTCGTTGGAACCGCCATGCAGAAATGGGAAACGCCATCTCGACTTTTTCGTAAAAAGTTGCATCGCTACCGATCGCCATTATACCCAAATTCACGATTAACATTTTATTGTCCAGGTGTGTTCCTTGCCACGGTTCGAGCATCGTGATTGGCTCGTTGAACGTTAGGCGAAATGGGCACTCTCGTCGAGGATAGCTCTCAGCTTATACTCGGATTCTAACAACGGGTGCACTGCGAATTTCGCGATGATCGCCGTGAGTCAAGCTTTGCAAAATGTATTTTTAAGTCCAATCCGTCATAAGGGGACGCCCTACTGGCGATTGTGACTAACAATGAACCAGACAGCGACCACCGCTGGCAATGGCCATGGCACGTCGTGACGACTGACGAGTATGCTCTCAAGACTGCATGCGACAAACAGTAGCAGACAAGGGAAACTATATTGGTAAGCTGACTGCCCCATGCCTGATATACTGTGAGGTCACTATACTCTTCCAAGAGGGTAGATATGTGGCATACTCGTCCCTAGAGTACGAATGTCCGCGGGCTTGTAAAGGACTCCGCTTTTAAGAGAGACCATCCTCCAATCGCAGATTGACGAAATTTCAACATGCCATCTCTCACAAAGGACTTCAGGGAAAATATACTTGTCTAACTTGCTGATGCATGGTTGAGTGAACGGAGATCTGTCGAATACCGTCGAGAAATCGGTATGATGAATTCTTGTTTGAACGAATTTCGCAATGCGGCGAAATGACATTTTCTCGCTTTTGTGCAAACTTTCGCCAAACGAGTCCTTTAAAAGCCCCCGGGCACCCGTACGACTGAGAATGCTATGGCTATCCGCGTTCACGCGCGATGCGTCACCTCTAAATGGCGGGCAGAATGTGACGATGGCAATGGCAACGACAATATAAGATCCGAATCCGGCAACACTAAAATATACCTGAATCCAGGCAGTTTCATATCTGGAGGGAATCCAAAATATGTACAGGATCCGTATCCGACGAGACCAAAAAACTTGGGAATCCAACTTGTCTTGTACCCGATGGGTTCGAGAAATATGCAAATCCGTGTTTTTTGTGAGCATTAGGATCCGACCGGATGCAGATTGGATCCGTTGTCGACACGGCGCCTTCTCCTATAGGGAGAAGTTGGTGAAACCCCTTTCGTTCCCATGCCTTCATCCAAGTCGAACTACGTGGGAGTGACTTTGCACGGTTGCATGGGGTACTCACTTTTGTCGTCCCAGAAAATATCTGATATGTCGCATGGTGCGACAAAAATAAAAGATCATGCGACAAAATTGAAGTGTTACCGACACACCGACCCAGCTCGAATACCCCCCTCTCCAAAGAGTGCACGAAGCAAACTCGTACCTGTGCTGTACACAAACGGCAGCAAAAGGGAAATAGAAACAGAAGTAGGCGGCAAAGAATGGGCCTCAGGGGCCGCAGTGTGGGACACCAGAATAGGGGAAGGAGAGACACACATGATTCGTTGGGAAGGTGAGGACCAAGAAGTAAACAGAGCTGAACTCCTTGCAATACAAAAAGCCGTAACGCTGCCGGGAGTACCGAGTGGTAGGGGACTTACCATTTGCACGGACAGTGCCAACTCCATTAGGCAACTGGAAAACATGAGAACAAAACCCCACAGCATGGAACACCACCAACAAAGAGACCTCCTGTATGCCATATTAGTCAACATTGAGGCCCTGGTCGCAGCAGGGCACACAGTACGCCACCCTCACACTCAGCCCCCAGCCTTAAATCGGACACCCCCTGTGGCCACCCCCTGAGTGCACCCCACCATCTCGGGCGAAGTTCGATGCCAACCGACCCATGGCGTTAGTACAAAGTCAAACACATCCCGATGGATGTATTTTACCACCCACGACCCCATCTCACCATTCCCACTCACCCTTAAGCCAGCCGCCCCACGCCATCACACTCAGCCCCCAGCCTTAAATCGGACACCCCCTGTGGCCACCCCCTGAGTGCACCCCACCATCTCGGGCGAAGTTCGATGCCATGCCCATGGGTCCCACACGCCATCGACGGACTTCCAGTCCACCTCTGTCGCCAAACGCCTCACCTCAGAGGGCACTGTGATGACCAGTTCAAGCCCCCACTGCAGTGCGCTAGCTTCTCTCACCTGAGCCTTAGTCATGTGTCTCAATTCCCCTCGTCTTTCAACTTCTTCTTCAGCCAACGCAGGCACAAGAGGTGCATCCCTCAGCTGCCTTGCCATGGCCTTCTGCTCCCGATATTTCTTGCTCAGCACCGTGCGATGCCCCTCATTCCAGTGCCCTGGCATGAAGATCTGCACAGCCTCAGAGAGCTTGTCCTGTCTTCCCCAATCAATCTGATCTGGCATGCCCAAGAACATGTCCTTCTCTTTCAACAACATCTCCCTTGATGAGATGGCGTGCCATGGCTGAAATTTGTCTCCCTTCACCACGCGACGGGGACCCACGTCTGCTGGCAACAGGCGCATCTCCGCAGACAGCTTCTCATTCAATTGCTGCTCCTTCATGCCCAGTCTGTCCTCTAGGACACCAGAGCTCTCGTCTTTCTGGGTCTGCACCTCAGCGTTGGCAGCTTGCATCCCCGTGCCTGAGCACCCGGGACATAGCCACTCGCCTTCTGGTACTCCATTCAGTGCTGGGGTCAGACACCACAAGTGGTATCCCCTGTTGCATGCGTCGCACAACAACATCTCTGCTTCCCCATCAGTCTTCCTGCAACCTGCATACTTCACATGCTAGGTGCTTACTGGGAACGGCTGCACTGCAGTCATACTGGTCCTTCACCTGTAGGTGACATGGCGCGATGCTCTGCACGGTGCTCTTCTCTCTCAACTTGGTGGCGTCCTCAAGTACCACCACACCATCTCGCTGTACCTTGACCAGCTTCAGAATGGCGGATTTCATTGGTCGCGACTTCCATGCCGCTGCGAGGCTTCTGCCTGATGTAGACGAAATCGCCCACCTTAAACTGGTGTGGACTAGGCTCATAGCCCCCACCCCTTCTCCCTTCATAATGTAGTGTATCACGATGTTGTGCGACCTCCAGGCTGCAACCAGCGTGTACCATCAGTCGCCTCACCACCTGTGCTCTCCGGTGGAGGTCCTTGACTCTGGCATCCTTCTCATCTTCGACCTCAGCACCGAAATCTATGCTGGGTGCCTGCTTCAAATCAGGCGGCACTACTGCCTCTTGGGCAAACAACATGGTGAACGGCGCCACCCCCGTGGACTCCTGGCGTGCTGCATTATAGCTCAGCACTAGTGGCCAGAGCTGCTCATCCCACTCATAATCGAGACCCTTCTCCAAGGCAAGCTTCTTAAAGCAAAACTTCATAGTGCGTACCACTCGCTCGGTCAGCCCATTGCCTTCTGGTGAGTCTGGCGAGGTGACTCGTCGGTCGATCAGGCAGTCTCTGCACAGCTGCTTGAACTCGCCTTCGAACTCCTTACCTCCATCCACCAAGCACTCTGCTGGCGCACCAAAAACAGCCAGGACATGACTGCGAAATGCCGCTGCGATGGTGCTCGCCTCCTTGTCGGGAATGGGCACGCAGACTATGAACCTGGTGTAGTGCTCGGTCATGATGAGCACTCGGTTGTTGCCAGACTTGGTCTCTCTCCTCGAAGGCCATGCCAAATCCAGCGACCAGCGATACATGAACGACACGATCTCGAGGGGGGATAAACATGCCTCCTCTCTCGCATCGTAATGAGTTTTCACACGCTGACAGGTCTCACACTGAGTGACCACAGCCTCCACGTCTTTCTTCAAATCGGCCCACCAATGGCGCTGCCACAAAAGATGTTGCGTCCGTCTTATGCCCCAATGTCCAGTTCTGGAGTGGTATTCCTTAACCAACGCGAGACGGTCAGCAGGCTTAGGTATTCTCACCTCCTTGCCCGACAGAGTGACCATGTAGATCTCGTCCGTAGCCTCATCCCATCGATGTCGTGCTGCTCGTCTCCTCACACGACGAACTTCCTCTTCTGGCAACCTCACTCTGCCATTGGACTTCAACCATCTGAGGCACCATGCATCATCGTGTACATCTCGATGCTTGTCACGGTCTACCTGCCGCTCGGCCACGCTGGCCATCAGGTCCTCGAATCTGGTGGTGCAAGCCAACCTGGGGAGTCTCATCTCTGAATCTTTGGCAGGCGGACTCCAAGCAGGCACATCCACGCGTGCTGCTGGGGTTGCACCCTCCTTCACGAAGTGGTTCTCATGCCTCTGGCGAGTCCTTCTCATCCTCCTCGTATTCAGCCTGTTGGTTGAAGTGGGAGTCGTACTCAGTCTCCGCATCGCTGACCTCTGACCGGGCATGTGCATCGGCGCCCTTGTCACCCTTTGGAGGTGCCCATGTCTGGAGACCTGTCAATTCTGCAGCGAGCTTCTCCTTAACCTCGGCACTGGCCGCCACTTGCTGCTGCTGCTGCTGCTGCGGCTGCTTCTGCTTGGCCTCTGGGAGCTTAAGCCACTCCTTGGTGGTGATCCCCATCTTGTGGTTCTCGAAGCGGTGCGCGATGTTGTAAGCACGCATCTGTGCATTCTTGACCTCATCCGGCCACTTGGAGTTCTGCCTGTCCTTATGGAAGTTCGGAGGCACACGGGCCTCACGGCACCCCGTGTAGCAGCGCTCTGGAGAGTGGGGCAAGCGTGTGAAGCACCAATCACACTGAAATTTCTTTGAAGCATCAGGAGGTGGCACCTTGCCGTAGGTAGGCTTCTGACGCTCAGCATTGTTCACCTCCCTCGAAGGCTTCTTGGCGTCGTCGCCACCATGTTGTGCTTGCTCCTTCTTCTTGGGGTCCCTGCGTCTGTCCCCAGTCTTGGAGGCAGAACCCGAGCGCCTCATGGCGCTGACACTAGTGCAGCCAGGTCAAGCCCCAGCTGCCTGGCCTCGTAGCAGGAGTACACGCAGTTGAGTCTGCGAACCAGCTCCTGCTGCAGCGTGAGAGCCCAAGCCTCCGCATCGTTCTTCAGCTTGTCCTGCACCTCCACGATGATCTCCAGGTCCTCCCATGTGACCTTGTTGGGGGCAGGATGGCTGACACGTAGCTGCTCGGACACGCGATCTCGGTATTCTTTGATGCGCAGGCCCTTGATGCACTCCTCGATGTCCTGCCTGACGATGGGGTCTTCCACCATCTTGCCGGTGTTGAGCGCTGCCTCCCTGCGACGACAGCTCTTCACGTAAGCGAGGCCGTCCTGCTCGGTGGTCTGCGGCTTGGCTATCAAGAGATCCTCCTTCTCTTTGGTGCCCTTCATCAGGAATTTGGCTTCGAGCTCTGCAATGAAAGCCCTCAAGGCCCAAAAGTAGTGAGAATCTTCAGTGCCATCTGGCCCCGTGAGACCCTTAGTGGAGGTTCCCTCGCCTGCCCACTCATCAGACTCTTCGCCATCAGCATCACCTTCCTCGAACACCTTACAGACTGCCCAGGTTGATCCTGGCGCCAGCTCATGGAAAGGAGGCTGTGCGCAACGCACTGATCCCTGGAAAGCGTCTCTCATGGTGAGATCCTTCAGGACATGACAAGCGTGTGAGGCCATGACGCCATCCTTCAGGTATGCAGCGCACCACCAGTCGTAAGCGACTGAGGTTGAATGATCGTCCCCTGCTAGAAACGAGGGCAGGCTATCCCACAACGATCTGAGGTCTGGCTTGGAGTCAGCGAAAGCCTTCTTCTGCTGCTGACTGAGCGCGTGGAAAGACGCTGACTTCATGTGCCTACGCTTCTTAGCCTCGAAAGCCCGCTGTACTTTCGCTACCATGTCAACGAAACGCCTGATGAAGAGCGCTCTATCCTCATTCTTGCCACCAGTGTACTGGAGCTTGACATCTTCCTTGTCAAGTGCGTGACTATCCCTGTCATAGTAATCCATCTCGTCACACTTTTCTGACTCACTCGACAAAGTAGGACATGGTAAAAGTTGGCAAAAATTAAAATGGCCAGAGCGAGGCTACGATCGACTAGGTCTGTCTCAAATCGACGTTGGATGCCGTCCGGTAAAAGTTGGCAAAATTCAAGCGAGGAGGATAGGAACGTCAGATCTTGCCTAGTCACGATGCCGAGTTAATCGTCGTGTCGAGGGACTTCGTCATGGTTTCACAAACACGAGTTCCCTGAATTTCTGCAATGGTTCGGATCAGGTCACTTTGTCATTTTTGGGACAAAAGATCTGCTTCGCGTTTCAAAGATTCACCTCTCGCAGTCGCTAACGCTGAACGTCATAGTCAGCAGTGCCGTTCGTCAGTTATTAAGTATGGAAATCTAGGTTATCGGCTGCCCGCCCCAACTTTGTTGCGCTACTGCAGGCACACCCCCTTGTGATTTTAATCACATTACATGAAATACATTGTTTTTCAACGTTCGTAACGAATGCACATGTATTCACAAGGCGAATACCTTTCTTTTGAGCTCTTGATAGACCCCATCCGCAACCACATCAGCTTCGTTTGCAGTCGCCACTGCAAGCTAAGCCGATGCGGTTCAAGATAGGGTCGACTAATTCACGGCAGCCGAGGGGTTTTCATGCGGTTTAGCGCAAGAAACTTACGGGATTTATCAGTATTATGAATATATCGCATAAGTTTCAGGTCATACCTTGAAGCATGCTTCAAACAGTCGCATATTGGCATGAGGCGTTTTGGGTTTGGGTTTTGATTTACCCAAAACTGCCTTGCAGAATTGGAGTTGTCGTGCACCCCAACTCACGAAACCTGGCAGATATATTCATAACAATATCATGAATATATCCTGGAAGTTTCAGGTCATACCTTGGAGCATACTTCAAACAGTCGCATATTGGCATGAGGCGTTTTGGGTTTGGGTTTTGATTTACCCAAAACTGCCTTGCAGAATTGGAGTTGTCGTGCACCCCAACTCACGAAACCTGGCAGATATATTCATAACAATATCATGAATATATCCTGGAAGTTTCAGGTCATACCTTGGAGCATACTTCAAACAGTCGCATATTGGCATGAGGCGTTTTGGGTTTGGGTTTTGATTTACCCAAAACTGCCTTGCAGAGTTGGAGTTGTTGTGCACCCCAACTCACGAAACCTGGCAGATATATTCATAACAATATTCTGAATATATCCTGGAAGTTTCAAGTCATACCTTGGAGCATGCTTCAAACAGTCGCATATTGGCATGAGGCGTTTTGGGTTTGGGTTTTGATTTACCCAAAACTGCCTTGCAGAATTGGAGTTGTCGTGCACCCCAACTCACGAAACCTGGCAGATATATTCATAACAATATCATGAATATATCCTGGAAGTTGCAGGGCCTGCCGTCAAGTATGCTTCAAACAGTCGCATCTTGACAAGAGGCGTTTTGGGTTTAGATTTATCCTCTTGTCAAGATGTGACCGTTTCGAGCGTACTCGACGGCATGCCCTGAAACTTACGGGATATATTCATAATATTGATACGAATATATCCCGTAAGTTTCTTGCGCTAAACCGCACGAAAACCCCTCAGCTGCAACGAATTAGTCGACCCTATCTTGAACCGCATCGACTTAGCTTGCAGTCGCGACTGCAAACGAAGCTGATGCGGTTGCAGATGGGGTCGATCAAGAGCTCAAAAGAAAGTTATTCGCCTTATGAGTACATGTATATTCGTTACGAACGTTGAAAAAAATTGCACTTCATGTAATGTGATTAAAATCACAAGGGGGTGTGCCTGCAGTAGCGCAACAAAGTTGGGGCGGGCAGCCGATAACCTAGATTTCCATACTTAATAATTAACAAACGGCACTCCCCTCGACTGCAATATTTTACCGCTGCGATATTTCCTCTGTTCTTCAGAGCAATTCCGCCCCGTTTCGTGACGTGGCAGTCGTCGTCTGCGAACTGCACTGTGTACACAGCGAAGAAACTTGAATTAAATCTGTAAAATCTCCACCATTGGAAAGTTTTTAATCGTCGGTTATCATCGACGCGCCATTTGGCAGAACGCAAATAAAATGTCCTACTTTGTCCAGTGAGTCAGAAAAGTGTGGTCTACGTCGTCAAACGCAAAGAGGAACTGATTTGCAGGCGCTGAGGCTGCTACTGCTGCTGCAAGTGTTGTCGCTGCGAGCGCTGTTGCTGCTGGTGATGCCGGTGCGGAGGGAGTGGTTTCTGAGCCCGACCCCTCTGCGCTCATATATCCCGTGTCAAGGTCCTGACTGACCCGCTCTCGCGCCAGTCGTCGTGCCTCACGTTCTCTGGACTGGGCAGAGGCAGCGCTTGGCTCTGCCTCACCCTCCGTGGTAAAGTACTGTGTTAATGCTCAGCTAATGGGACCAAGGAAGAGTCCCCTCTCTCAGCGCAAAGCTCGTTCACCAGTAGACTGGAGGCTTGATTCAGACTGGCTTAGGCCAGTGCACTGAGTGCCCCTGGATTCACCTCGCTGAACAAGCGGAAGAACGAAACGCGTGCGGCCAGCGAACGCCTAAAGGTCCAGCACTGTGCTTCAGCGCTCTGAATCCGCAGCAGATGCAGAATATTCGTGCGAGGAGGACTTAAAGCTGGGCCAGTGTGCTGAGCACTTCTGGATTAGCTGGGCCAGAGTTCATCAGGAGCACAGTGAACATGAGGGCAACTCCACGGCACCAAGAATAGCACTGATACGCAGCGGTGTGAGCTAGGCCAGTGTGCTGAGCACCCCTGGATTCACAACACCACTGCTAATCAAGGGCACCATAGCTGGCATGGAAGCTCACTCCCCAGTCCAGTAAGCAAGTACAAGGTCGCTGGCAGAGTTGGGAGCTAAGCCAGTGTGCTGAGCACCCCTGGATTCGCAGCACCACTGCTCATTCAGAAGGTGACCGGTGATATGAGGGCCTCACCAGCTGACCAATACCGTAGAAAAGATAGAAGAATTCTCCCACACATTATGATAAAGCACTAGAAGGTCACTCCAGTAGTAAGCAGCACTCCAGACTGGTCAGGTAATTAGCTCTGAATCCACCAGATAACCGTATCACACCAGTGAATATCGCTTAAAAAGACCACTCACTTGTCGCCTTCAAGGCTGATGTCGCTGTCAGTCCTCTGGCAAGCTCTTCCCTACTTCAAGCTTAGGCCAGTACACCAGGGGTGTCCCTGGATTAACCGTCAGACAGGGTGGAGCTGCCCAAGAAACCGTAAGTTGCAGTTCCAGACATAGAGCAGTGACTCACTGCTGATCCGCTTCTTTGCTGGTAAGTCCAAGCAGATGCCGCCGCTAATTAGCTCCTAGGCCAAGCACACCTGCCTTTCAGCTAGGCCAGTACACCAGGGTTGTCCCTGGATTCACTTCAGACAAGGTGGCCAGCTGGAGAACCCACTGGAAGGTAGCTCATCAAGGTGCACATTAACTGCTGATCCACTCTTAGCCGGTAAGTCCAGGCAGATACCGCCGCTGATTAGCTTCCAGGTGACACACACTTGCTTTTCAGTTAAGCCAGTGCACCAGGGGTGCCCCTGGATTCACTTCAAACAAGGTGGCCAGCTGAAGGAACCACTGAGAGGTGCTCATCAAGGTGTACATTCACTGCTGATTGACTCTGTCGCCGCCGCCGCCCAAGCTCATGCCGTGCTGATTAGCTCAAAACTGAAGAACACCTGTCAGCAGTTAGGCCAGTGCACCAGGGGTGCCCCTGGATTCACTGCAGAACAAGGTGCTGAGCATATCACCGGGTAGAAGAAGGCCACTCATGACTAGTGAATTCAAAGCTGATCCGTTGCCGCCGTCGCTGGTAGCTCTTTCGGTGCAAGTACCACCAAGTTCAGGGAAGAAGAAGGGTCCGCCAGTGCACCGTGGGTGCCCCTTGAGTCGCCTGACTTCCGAATCCGCTCTTGCAAACTGCTGCTGACTTCTCGCCAAAGGGCCTTTACTTCTGGATTAACACTGAAATAAAAAGCCGCTCCGCGCAGGACATTATTGTTTTGAAAAAGTATGAAAACAGCAGTAAAATATATCCGTCAAAATTGATATTATAACCACAAAATACGAATTATTGTGTACAAAAGCTGTGAGCAGAACTGTCTTAGCACTCTAGCACTGGCACGCGAACAGCCACCTAGTACTTGCGAAGCAAAACAATAATGAGTCCACTAGTCTGACCTCCATTCAGAGTCTACTTATATCTCAATGCTCTGTCACATTTTGGCCCTTCCCCACATTTTCGAAAATCTTTTTAAAAATTTGGGCGACTATTTTGGCCGAAAAAAATATCAAAATTTTGAAAAATTTGGGTGCTCGCGTGGGAAAATATAGACGTCTGGCGAAAAATTGCCACATCGATATGTAGAGTCCGAAATTTTGAAAAACTTTTGAAAGATTTAGGCAGCGATATCCCGCCGCGATTGACACCCGCGATTTACGACGTACGCTTGATGAGGTCGGAGTTTCTGTACTTTTTTGAAATTGTTGCGGCGCGGCGTTGTTGTGGACACGTGATGATGAGGCTGGTTGAGAATTATTCCTCTGAAGAGGATGACGACCATGAGGGAAATGATATTGAGGAGGTCGACACGAGTCCGGCGCTGCGCTCAATCCACTTGACGGGTGACACGGAGGGTGTTACTGGTGACCAAGCCTTGCGGCGCCTTGATGTGGATAGTGAACACCAGCCAAACCGGCTTGAGTTAGCCTATGCGAGAACTCGATATCAGCCTCTCACGAACGCTTTTGACAAGTTCAAGAGAAAACGGGGAATAGCAGACCCCGAGGATACCAGCCCAGCTTTGGCAGCCCACGAGCGAGATAGAGTTATTCAGCAGAAACCACCTAGTGGCACAAAACGCATTGGAGTTGGAATCCGTAGTACTAAGGAGCCTCGGGGTTTCGACGTGTGGAAGCAGTGCGCGCTTTCGGTCGCTCTCTGGGCGATCCTGATAATAGAGGTGTCCTTCCCAACGCAGATGCCGTCATTCGTCGCAAGTGTCGGCTTGGTGGAAGAAAAACACCAAGGATTTGCCCAAGTGGAGTCTTGCTGCACGAATTGTTTTTTCCTTTTCTCCAAACTCGTGTGCATGTGAAAGGGTTTTCTCATTGTTGAAAGCTATGTTTGGTGAAGATCAAGATAGTTGTTTGGCAGACTATCTGCAAGCATCTTTAATGTTGCGATACAATAAAAGAGTGTTGTAATAGATTTCTAACGTTATTGTAAAAGTGGGAACTTTGCAAACTGTATAGGTGTGTTTTTAGGATAGCGAGAGCCTCGTTTCCTACAGATATCACTTCGTTTCATTCATCATCTCCCCTTGCCCTTGTTGGCAACGACAGTTGATGAAGCCACAATTCCATAAAGTGACAATCGGTTTGTTTGAAAAGAGGTTTTCCTATGCAATAATCACAAATCGAATAGGTTTGGATTTGGCAAGTACACTACGTAATCAAATAGGTTGTCAGTGCCTGCAAGTACTAATCGAATCAGTTTGTACTGCTAATGCAATAGTAATCGAATATGTCACTGCAGCATACATAATTATTACTAATCGAATAGGTTTTAGATCAAATCCAACACTAATCATACAGGTTCAGAATATCTATAGTCAGTACCTAACACATTGTCAAAATCGACTAATTAGTTAGTAAGAGGTTTTGAGTTTCAAACCGATTACCACCCTTGATCGTATCATATCGTATCGATGCATTTTATTTAATTAGCAAGGATATTAGTATCGTGTCGAATAGCCTGGTGGCAGCTTTGAACACATTGTAGAGATATTAACTGCATCGTACTGTTTCAATTTATTGTTAACTGTGCATAGGCTGATTTTCAGCTTGTGCATCGCCTGAATCGTCAAATGTCAAAAATGTCAAAAATATCGAAAATTTGATAAAAATTTGGGCGGTTCCGCGAAAATGCGAGAAAAATATAGGCGAGATCCCGGAAAATGGGCAAAAAAAATTTAGGTGCCTTCTAGGAAAAATGTGGGGAAAGGCCAAGTCACATTTCCCAAAACTGTAACGGGTTCTAGCCCTTAATTTTTCATCTGGCCAATGGAAAGTCATTATTCCATGCCAGCTCTAACAATGTTACCGTTTACCGCATTCTGACTGACACGTCAGCGGCAAAGATAATAATATAATAAAACATTTACGTCGATGAGTAAGGCAATGCCTTCGGAACGATCTACTCGAGTCTGTTCCCCTCATACATGACAGTCTGCAAGGCAGGAAGTATTCCACAGAGCATGGAAGCATGGGTGACAAGGCACTAATTAAGCGTGTCTGCCACCAGCGTCGGAAAAAACCTCAGAGGGCCACGGAGCTGATGTACGATGGTGATGGAAGCGGAGTGGGCGGTGGTGGTGATGAAGTGAAAAGGCCCACGGGTGCTCCGGCCCCTGGGCCCGTGATAACCCCGCAGAGCCGGAGCCCTACGGGGCCCTAGCCCCATGGGGGCTGGGGGAAGGGTGGGGGTTTACATAGTTGCCTAGCATTTCCCCTGCGGCCTTTGACACCTCATTTTCTTTCCTATTTTTTGTGCATAGTTCTCGAATGCTGGGCGCTTCCTCTATGGTGTCACTTTCAGGTATGATTCCCGTTTCATGTAATATGGATCTTTCTCTCGCATGACGCCTACACATCCTAGACAATTTTTTCAAAAGTGTTTTCACCCCACGGTGTGGAACCCCGATCCCTTTCAAAACTTTGCTAAAACCCTCTGGTAAATACCCCATGATAGCAAGTTCCTCTGGCCAGTCCACTGCATTAAGAAATGGGGTTCCTCCTGCCTTCCCGTGCTCGCCATCCAGGTGTGCTCCAGGGTACTGATCTCGTTGCTCCCCATTATTCCTGCCCCCAACCCACGGGCATAAACGGGGCGGCAACAGACAATCTCTCTCATTAAGGGCTTGCTCAATCATGTCCGGGTGCAGGCCCGTTTCTTTGAGCAGTTTAGGGGTAATCTTTTTATGCGGAACTACATTAAGGAACCATTGAAACAGCTTATATTGCAGTTTATCATTGTCAAGTTTCTTACTAACGGGGCATCCCATGCTCTCACTATCAATGGACAATATGACTACATCTGAGTACTTGTCTTTGTAACAACCCTCCCCTGGCATTGTGTAGGGTCCTTTACCTGACCAATAATCATGTGGGATGAACGGTATGGTCCCCCTTGGGTATTTGAAGATTAACTTAAAACCTTTTTCTGTCCACTTTTTGAGGTTCTTTGGAGATAGTGGCAGGATCCAAATTCCTTCGAATCCTTCTGAAGTCTTGGCCGCCTCTAAGCCTCGGGACAGTGTTTGCATAACAGCAGATGCTTCTCTAAGGACACCACCATCAGATGGTGGGTTTCCATAGACCTTTTTCCCTTTTCCCGTAACACTATTGATATATGCATCTCTTGCGAGTCCATCCCATCCAATTTTTCCTTTGTGGCAAAAGGGTCTCAGCGCCTCTTTCATTGCTGCCGTAGGAATGCACCTTCTTGATTTGATTCCTGGGTGTGAATTAACGGGGTTACAGAAAAGTTCACATCCCTCCTTTCCTAAGCCTCTCTCATCTATGATGATGTCTAACGTAAATCTCTTCTTATTGCATAACAATTCTTCGGGTCGCCCGACTCAGTATTACACGCTATAAGCGCTGAGTGGATATCATTGGCCCGTTGTGTGTAATTACTGATCGATGTCTGAGGTGTATCAGTTGTCAGCCTGTGCCACTCAACTAACTTCCAGAATTCTTTCTTTTTGATGTACTGTAGGTCTTGGAAAGTGTGACACCCGTCGTTGTTTATGCCGGTGGGTGCAGCAGCTACTGCAACGGTACCTTTCCTGGTATTAGATAGTCTATACATGCTAGCCTCTGGAAGGGCAGCAAGCGGTTTGGAGGCTGTTAGGTCCCTGTCTATTTCTGCTAGGGGAAAAAACTCGGCAGCTCTGGTGGTGCCACCCCTTGTGTTTCTGCCTTCTATTATCAATTTCGGGTCTCCTGCAGTGGCTTTTCTAATGGTCTCTTTTATTTCCTCCTGTTGGCTTTCTCTTAACTGATGTAGTTCATTTCCTTCTCCTGAGCAGTTCAGTTGGATATGTTTATAGGTGCACAGTGATGTTGTGCCACACCTCTGGCAGATCGGGCTTTCTCCCATTCCCATCCTGTGTGCTCTGTGTGGGGATGCTTGCAGGCCTGTGAGTTCTCTGCACCTGTAGGGCGTGAAATACTTAGATGCAATTTTTGAAATATCCTTAATTGGCTTCACTTGGTTTTCCTCCAATAGTCTGAGTGCTCTGCCTTGTCCATTCATGTCTTTCCATTTCTTGTGATGGCTCAATCTTTGGAGCCTCCTAATATGATTCCCGATGCCTCCTGTTACAGATTGTTCATGAAACAGGAGAGAAAAGTCTAAATCTCCGTCTTCATCGAATCTAAGTTGTCTTCCGCTGTATCTAAATGCCGCTCTTTTGGCCGTTCTGTCTACTTTGTCATGGAGCCTATCGTTATTGTGCCCTCTAATCCATTTAATAAAAAGTTTCTCTTGTCCTGTTGTATTGTAAAATCCTAATTCTTCCAAAATCAGTCTAATGGCTACCAAGTCCCTTCTGTTTGGCTCTTGCATGAGGTCCCTGACATTTAAGGTTCCAGGGTCACGGTTTACGGCATTGATAGTTGCCATGGAATCAATTACATGAGTAAGGGGAACCAAGGTGTTCAGGATTTCATGCTTCCGATCTTGAAGCAGCTTTCTAAGACCCAAAATTTCTGCAGTGGTGGAGCTAGGTTTATGGATGTTATCTATGATTCCTGCCGTAGGTGAGGTGATAGGCGTCTCCCTTGGTATGTTGTGTTTGCTCATAAATGGTGTTGTGTCTCCGTTTTCAAATCTCATGTATGCTGCTCCGCAACTTGCATAAGATGAGCTCTTGTAGAGCGATCCGTCACTTGCAAAATCAAAGCTAACCCTTTGATCCGCATTATCGTGCATGCCCTGTTCCTCATCTTCTGATGCACTCGGGCAGCTAAATTCACTGTTCTCCGCTGCACATGAGTTGTTGCATCTTGTTCTGAAAAGGTCTTTGAGCCTATTTTCAACATATGCTAAGTATATCTCGGCTCCCAAACCTTCTCCTGTGTTGATCCTTGCTGTACTGTTGGAATTCATTCTCAAAATGTTTTGGTCCGCCGGCATCAAGGTTGTACCATCTTGCAGTATCTGATACTCGTTAACTAGTAAGGCCTTCGGTCCTGTTCTGTCCGGTCTGTATATCCCTTCTTGATCCTTGGTGTACTGTTTCAATTGTAAGGTACCTAAGCCCGTGTCAAGCCTCTTGACTTCGACTAATTCTATCCCTTACTGGCCCAATCCTGTCCCTTTCCAGCACATCATACCCTCTTCCGGTGCCTGTGGAGTGTCTCTGTATTTTGGTTTAACCTTTCGCAATTCTGCTTCTGGTTCATCACATGTAACTTCTGTCTGAAGGGCTGTAAACCATGCTGGGGGTTCTGTTCCTTGCAGACGATGTTTTGCCCGTAGTTCTTCCCAATTGAGCATAAGCCCTCCGCATGGCTGAAGAAAGGAACCCATGTATCTAAGGTTCCGTGTTGCCACTAACATACTTATCTTCTCATACACAGGTTTCGGGAGTGATGAGTAAAGGAAGGTCTGTAATTCCTCGTAATCCTGAAGAGTGGAATGCTTTGTGTCAATAGAGTAGCCATATTTCGACAGTATGTAGCTCACCCTTTTGAACCAGTTCCCACTCTTGTCTGTGGCTTTTTTGAAGGGAAGGTGGTGGGATAAGGGGGAACCCTGAATTTTGAGTTCCCTTGCTTCTCTCTCCATGACATAACTTGCCATTCTGCTCCATGTGCTACTGTTTTCTCTGTACAGGTGTGCATTTGGTGTGTGGTGTAGGCCGTGTAAGATCTGGTCACTCCAATATTCGAATTCTGTTGTGTTGCATAATGTGATTAAGGTTTCCGTGATGCATGTAGCATAGGCAATGTCTGTTACGCTGTCAATCCCCAGTCCTCCTAGTGCAGCCGGTGTCCAAACTAATTGATGGTTTGTGTCTATGGGACAGTTTAAATATCTCAAGATGAAGTTTGCTATGGTGCCATCTATTTCTTTTGCTACATTATTTGTTTCCGTGCAGATAATCGATGTAACTTTCAAAGGATATGCCATTCTTGGTACAACAACCGCATTGATTATGTAGCGGAGCTGGTTCAAATTCAATGTTTGTGTTTGAACAGACAGTAAGCTTTGGG
Source organism: Cymbomonas tetramitiformis (assembly GCA_001247695.2). Taxonomy (NCBI): domain Eukaryota; kingdom Viridiplantae; phylum Chlorophyta; class Pyramimonadophyceae; order Pyramimonadales; family Pyramimonadaceae; genus Cymbomonas; species Cymbomonas tetramitiformis. The sequence goes on from LGRX02002378.1 coordinate 20,815, forward strand.
TGAGCTTATCCATAAGCATCTGCTTTTGGTGTTCCCATCCGCCATCTAGCGCAAACCAAACCCCTAGATATCGGTTTGCTTCAGTTCTGTTGCTATATTCAAGATATGTAGGGGTCTTGGGTGGAAGCCATTCAGACCATATGTTGGGCCCTTCCTCTCCCTCTTCGACTTTCAGCATACCTCCGGACATGAGTTTCTTTTCCAATCCGGTATTCCGTTCATCTGCTTTCCCCCTCTGTCTAATGGATTTCCTGTGAGAGTATTTTGATTTTTTAGCATTAATGGGAATCCCTATGAACCTCATGAACTCATTGATCACCCCGAGCATGTCCTGTACTTCCTCTCTTGATTTCCCTATCAAGATAATATCATCACAGAAGAATCTGGCAAAGATGTTGGGCGGTGAGTTCATGTTCAACCATTTCCTGTTCTTCTGGGGTGATGTTGCTCCCGGGTTTCTGGTGGCATCTCTCGGTTTCTCTAGAGCATACCCGTAGGTCTGTTTCATGGGGTTCTTACCGTTTGCCCTTTCTGCCAGCCAGATGGCTAGAATGTCCATAATTGCCACAAACCTGAGGGGACTTAAGACTTCTCCTTGAGGCACCCCGCATTCGAGCATCCATTCATCTGTCATGCCTTCAGATGTGAGGACTGATCGTGATGCTTCGGATGTGATGTCCGAAATGATTGTGATAATGTTTTCGGGCAATCCTATTTTCTCAAGTGCTAGCTTGCTCATCCAAAATTCTGCTCGGTCAAAGGCTTGTTTAAGGTCTAAGTAGACAACATGCAGTTCCTTGTCGAATCTGTTAGCATCGGAAATAACTTCATTTAGGACTTGCAATGAATCTTCAATGTTTTTATTGGGCAGGAAAGCATCTTGAATTGGGAAGAGGACTGGATGTTTGGATAAAGCCTTCTTTATTCTGTTTGCAATGATGGAGTTAAACAACTTCATGCCTGTTTCCAGCATGGTGAGTGGCCTGGAATTATCTGATGTGCATGGTTTGTTTGGATCTTTGGGGATTGGCTGAATGAAACCTGCTTTAGCTAATTTTGGAAAGGAGCCTGTTCTCAAGATGTTGTTAAACATTTCGAGTATGAGTTCTTGGAGGTTTTGGGGTCCCTGTATCCATTGTGCATAATGCATTCCTGATGGGCCTGGGGCTGTGGATACTCCACATGTTCCATAAACTGCCTCCAGCTCCTTCATGAGTATAGGTTCTGCTAGCTGCTCAATGACATACTGGGGGAGTCTGGGGCTGTTCTTTAAGATTGATCTCAACCATGGCGGTAGGTGCTCGGGTGCTTCGGGTTTTGTGGAAAAAAGTTTGTTTTCTTTATATTCCTTTAGGATGGCTTGCTTCCTTTCATTTGCTGTGGGTGGTATCTCACCTTTATCATCATATTCTGGTGCTGCACCCTTTTCCATCCCTTTCTTGTTTCCTAAGGCTCTGTCCAAGAAGGTTGAAACCTTCTTTGCAAACAAATATTGCATCTCTTCCTTCTCCCGGAGCTTCCAATATCTTATGTCCTTGAGTCTGCTCTCTTGGAATGCTTTTGTGACTGTTGGCAGGTTTGCCTCAAGTCTGTTACCCCATGCCTCAGCCGTTTCCTGTGGCTTCCTGCGAAGACTGTCACAAGGAATAGTGTTGATGAGGCATTCTGTTGCTTCCAGGTCCTTTTCATTTTCTGCCATTCCCAGCATCCGGTGTGCTTTTCTCAGTGACTGAAGCCATTTATATAGATAGTTTGATGTGGCTGATGGGACCGGCCTTTTGTGCATCTTTTTCCCCCTTGTTCCAAATGCAGCACACGCCGCTGTGTTTGCTGATTCATGGATGAAGTCCCAAGTGTGGTCCGTATCTTCTTCACGGGACCTACAGCTATCTATATTCTCTTTACTGCCCTCCGATTCTTTGTTTCTGTCTACTAGTTTTTGAAGTCTTTCTGTGTAGGCTTTCCACCCGGTGGCATATTTGAAGTTGTATGCTTTGGTTTTGTCAAGTGCTAATAGGGGTTTGCCACAATGACTCCAGTGCTCTGCTTGCAGGTTCTGATGCATGCAGATGTCCCATATGTGCCCTTCTTCATGCTCCTTAGGTCCTTCGAGTTTTAAGACTTCAGTGTTCCCCAAATGAAAGTGTGTTTTAAGGTATTTTAGGACATCTTTTTTCCCATAATTGATTGGGAATTTCAAGCTCCAAAGATTACCAATTTTTGTGTACCCATGCTGTGTCACGCCCTCTGGCATGCCATTGCCCCTAGACCTGATGTGTGCAGAATTCCAGGGTGAGTTCATATGTATCCACCATTCTTTGGTTTTGTTATGCCACTTTATGCTACCTTTTGTGCTCGTCAGCTTCCCCTTCCATGTGCTTGAGTTTTCTTTTAGTTTGTCTCCGTGAATATCCTCCTTTTTCATATTGTAGTCTGTGGTGTCACCTAAGACAGTGTTTATTGCTTGTGCTGCATTGTTTTGTTCGATGCTTGCATTTGCAAAATGCTTTATGGTGTATCCATTTTCCCCCAGTAATCTAGCAATCGCAGCCTTAGTAAGCTTTTTAGTGTCTCTTACTGTCTGTGTGTGCTCCAGTTTAACTGGGAAGCCAGGGTACTTGTCATGGGTGGTGTCGTTTGCTCCACTCATGCGTGCTTCTTCTGTATATGCATGTTTCAGTTTTTCGGGGTGTATCTGCTCTCTTCTGATGTCAATCTGAGCCCAGACTATTCCGTGGTCTGAAACTATGTATGGGTTTATTTCGAGCCAGCCAGCAGCAGCTGTTCTATCTTCCATTCCTTTGTTTGCCATTATATGAGTTAGTTTTGCTTTTGAGCTGTTGTTTACAACCCTTGTGAATATCTCATTGCATTCGGGGTGCATATGTGTGACGAGTTCTGTTAGTGTTGTCCTGTCATCATTGAAATAACTTAAGAGGTGTTTATTCTTTGTCTGGTGGTCTTTATATGACATCTGCTGACCTTTTGTTATCCTTTGGCTCTGGGTCAGTGTGCAGTTTTTGTCTCCTATTTCTATATGCGCCTTGTTTCTGTTGTCGCCTGATTTGGCTGCCCAATCCTTAAGTGTTTTGTAGAAGTCCTCTTGTTCTTCTTTGAGGCTGGCATCGTTCATGTACCCGCTTGCCACCGAAAATGAGAAACCCTTTATGCCCGTAAACCGAATCATAACTGACCTTTTTTGCACCCCGTCAACATAAGTTGCATTGGGTGTCAGCGGGATATCCTTGGGATTCCATACTATGAGGGACCCTATACTAGCCTTTTCATCCGTGTGTGAAATTCTAAAGCTCAGACCTTTCTGGGACATCAAGGTTTTGACCATTGGCAAACTTGTGTTTGAGATCTTGGTCTCAGAGACACATATGATGTGTGCTTTTCTGTCTAGCACCAGGTTGCAGATGGTCTCTAGTTTTATCATACTGTCCTGGTCCTCCTTTGTGTGTCTCAGGCCTCTCATGTTCATTCCCATTACTATAATATGTTCCTTTCTCCCTTGGGCTCTCTGTAGATCCTGCAGCCGCATGTTCTCCGCCTCATTCCGTGAGTGCTTTGCCTTTTGCTTAATGCATCTTCCATCCGTTCCATATAGGTTTTTGTGGAAAAAGATGTTTTCAGTCCGCTCACAATTTTGGATCTTCCTCCTCAGTTTTTTCCCTGCCTGGTGCCTCAGGCCTGTGGTTTTAGGAGTGTTCCTTTTGCTTTGAACATTAGAAGCCATAACTTTTCCTGCTCTTATGCCTCCAACCACCTCTTGATTTCCCCAGAGTTCTCTGTTTTGCGCTATTTCGTCAGAGGTTATATTCCCATATCTGAGCTGCTCCCTGATAATGGCTACCGCTCCCCTGTTGTTTAACTTCTCATTTCTGGTGAATTTCCCGTTACCGTGGTGGTACTTGATGTTGGAGGTGGTCATGCTGTTTATGATGTCTCTTTCTAACTGGTGCTCTCCTGCATATCTGAGATTTTGAAGGATTTCCTGAATTTTAACTGCTGTGTGGAGGACAAGGAGGCCTTTGTTTTGAGCATCGATCTCACATCTGAGGCCTAAGTGTTTATATACTGGTGTCTCGTTGTCATGACTTTCCTTTCCCATTTTTGTGAAGGGTTTGATTAGGAGGACGGTGTTCTTATGTTTCAGGTGTATTGCCAATGTCCATTCCTGACTTTGGTGATGAATATAGGTGTGGTGTTTTGTCTGGGGAAGTTTGTTGGTGTTATTGTTATATTCCTTTTGGCTCCCGTTTATCATTTCATAAAGAATATGCTCGTTGTTGGTACAAGTGAAGTCTAGCTTCAGCTTTCTGCACAGAGTCTCAATGTTGGTTACGGAGATGACTCCTTTTCTACTGTATACAGGGTTGTATTTTGAAATGTCGCTATTGATGCTCCCTCTTGCATCCTTGGGTTGAGTAATCCTATCTTGAATTTCTTCTTGTAAGTCCTGGATGTGTAATGTAGCCTCAGAACTGTGGTGCTCCCCTTCAGTGTTTCCTTCTTTTAAATAGGTGAAGAATGGTATGTGCCCGCTCCTATCACACCATTGCCTCCATTTCTCCGCTGTTCTAATAACCCATATCCCACAAGTGTGATTATCCAGTTGTTGTCTGAAAGTTGATACCTCTACATTCCAACTCTTCCCTTTCATGGTTTTATGATGGGCATGCAACCAAGCGGAGAGCGCCCCTTCAAGTTTGCTTTGTGTTTCGGTTGCTGTCATTGCTCCAAGGGAATCATAGATATAGGCTTCTATATGTTGTTCTGTTGTAATTCGAAGTGTTATGAGTCTCCAATGTTCACCGTTGCTTACCCCAAAGTGGGTCCTCAGATGTTTGCCCAATGCTTTTCTAATGAGGTGTAAGAAGCTTAATTCCCCGGTTTCCAGTTTTGAAAGGAGCTCATCATAGCCTATGGGGGGGATCGAGCTTTTGTCCTGTAGTCTGAGAGCCTCGTCGAGCTGATCCGAGTCAATCCCTTCTCCGTTGTAAACTGCTTCTGCTTCAAGCCTGTTATTGTTTAAGGTTGGTGACTCAGTGGGCTGTCCCCCTTTTCCCCTTATGACCTCTCTCCTGGTAAATGACAATTTGGTCATACTGCTTCCAGGGTGTATAGTGTCTAACATCTTAGTAGGTGATTTTGTTGCGCTCGATTCCAGTTGGCTGGGATTCCTTGTTTGTTCATGGTTACTGGGTTTGTCTACTTCTGTGTGGATGTGTGAGTGTTGTTTCTTTTCTGATAGTGTCTTACAGAGTTCTTTCCTTGCAGGTATATGCATATGTGTGTTCAGTTCATATTTGGTCCGTTTTCCCCTCCTTTGTGTTGTGAGGGTTCTTCCTGATGCATCCTTCATTGTCTTGAATCTTGCCTTAATTGTCTTCCGTTTGGTCCTGCTGTCAGTTCTTTGTGTTGTAATAAACTCCCCTCATGCAGCTTGGGCTTTGGTTAGTACAGACCTTTTCTGGGTTTTCCCCGTGTATTGTAACCTGTATTTGGTTTTCCTGTGAGCCCATCTGATGAATGTCCTTGGTCCTTGCCTAATCTGGTTTCCTTGTCTTGGTTTTTTTCCTTGCAAGGTGACATATTGTGTGCAAGAGCATAACTATAGGTCCTTGTGTTATGGTAAAAGCATCCCTCAGTTGTTTCCTTCGGGCATAAAGTAAGTAAGTTATGATATGCAGGGTAACGGTTGCCATACCTTCTATTGGGGAGCCCCTTTGCTCCAAGCTTGCACCGGTCCTGAGGCCCCTTCGTTGCTTTGTGCGCCGTAAAAAGCCCCCCTCCCCATCACTCTGCAATTTGGGATCACCGTCATTTTGGGCAGCAGTTATACACCATTTACAGCAGCAGAAGCTTTTACAAATTACACCAGGCCCGGGGTTTTCTGGGCAGTCCCCCGCCTGCATTGTCACCGTGCTATGCAACGGGGTTCCCACGGGGCAGGTGCGTAACAAATAGTTTTTAGGATGTCTGTTTCCTAAGCTTCTATTAATTGTCTGCCTTAACCTGCTCGTGCTTCTTTCGTGGCTACAAGCTGGTTCTATTCCTGTGGCTGGTCTCATTTCTCCATGTTGTCCATGAATTGCTTCTGCATCTTTGCAGCCTCCTTGTCAGTTCCTGGAGTGGTGCGGGGCCTCTTGTCCTGCTTCTTAGGGGTAGGAGTAGCTGTCCCGTCCCCCTGAGCCTGAAGCATCATTCTGTGTGAATAACACATGCACTGGATGTGGTTTAGCCTCGACACCTCAGGCTGGTCGTCATGGGTGGGCGACATGCAGTAGTTAAAGCCATTAAAATAGGTGAGCCTCAGTGTCCCAAGCCCTCCCAGGATTATCTCAGTGGGGAAGCTGAGAATCATTGCGGGGTCATCAGAGGAGTTCACAGACCCATCTCCGCCTTTCTCAACGTTTGCCTTGAGCTTCAGGTAGAGCACCTGGTCAACGAAGAGCCCAATCAGATGACTTTCTGTCCGAGGGTTACAATGATTCACATGCTGGTTCCTTTTTACTGTCATTGGGTGTGCCAATTCCCTTTCTTGTGGTGTGATTGTCCTTTCATCTTTGAATCCTGTTGGAATGACCATGCCTAACTTCGTGAGTGACCCCGCCTTCATTTGAATTATGGCTTCAAGTTTTGCTTTCAGGCAAGTTTTATAGGCGGGTCGTACCAGTTGGTGAACATCTGTAGTAGGGTGAAGACGGTCATATGTGAATACCACCTCTTCCACCAGCATGCTCGTGGCAGGGTGCATCCAGAAGTATCTCTCCGCATCCTTTGCCTTCATCCTCATTTGAGCCCCCTTCCTACTCATAGGCTTCCAGGAGAAGCGAGCTTCCTGATAGAGATTCCCAATGTTGTGGGCCCTAATCCCCCAGGTGACTCCCTGTGCCTCCAACTGGATCATATCAAACACTGGCTGAACCATTTCGATATCGATGTTAGCAATCAGGACGAAGGGTGCCTTTCCAAGTCCATATGTCAGGGCAGTGGCTGTGATCAAGCTGGGGTTTCCTCCTGCCTTCTGGACTGTTTCCTTCACAGCTTTCTTTACTGCTTCCATTTCCTTGTCCGTAATGCCCATCATTCTCCTTCCCGTCTTCCTAAAAAACCTCATCTGACCTCTGAGTTCCGCTGGTTCAGTCAACAGGTCGGTCAAGTCAATCTCATTGGTCAGTTCACCCGACTTGAATGCCTCAGCCAGCTGCTTCAGGCCATCCTCATCCGCCAGGTTGGTTTTCCCGGCCAGGAAGGTACCACCTCCTTTGACTCCTTCCTGTGTGACATGCTCCAATATCAACTTGCAGTAATACTTATGTGTGTGCATACAAGGTTTAGCACGGTTTGTGTTATACTGGGGCTTCCGGTGCTTATTTTTATCTTTTCCTTGTGTGTTAAGTGTGTGATGGTTACCTTTACTGGTGAGTGTGTAATTAATTAGAATAGCTATACTTATAATAAATGTAAGCACACTATTCTTTCTGTTTTTTGATTTGGCAGCTCTATTGTTTATTGTTCCTATAGCTCTTTTCTCTATGACAATTGCTCACAGGCTGCACAAATGGTGTATTCTTCTTCTCTTACGGCATGAGTGAAAGGTTGGCCACAAGTGCCTCCCATCCAGCTTCCCGTGCATACCCATGTGTGGCACTTGCGGCAGCAGTCGATAAACCCAATGCAGAGTGTATCATATGTGCAAAGCCCGCATGAATATGCCATTTCTCCATCAAGGAGCTCTATGGCTCTCCCGCATAGATCACATGGTACATCGTTTTCCTGCAAGCAAAACTCATGGTGAGTACTACTTTGTGGCAAACGGGTGAGTGATCCTCTAATACAAAGAGCATGGTGCTCAATGCAAAAGTGGTTCGAGGGCAATGCTAAAGGTACAGAGCTCGTGAGCTTACTATACATTGTGTGACAGTTAAATACCCCCTGCCTAATACTGTACACAGAGCATAAAGTGGGAAGAGTGCTCTGTCCGTAACCCTTCATGTTGTTCAGATGCCAAGTCATAAAGCATATGTAAACATTGTGCAAGGTGCTGTGTGCATGATGGCCTGTTTGGTCATTCCGTGTTCGAGGTGTTGTGTTGGGGGTGAGGGTAGACCGAGGGCTGCCCCCAGAGCACTCACATGGGAGGCTTGTGCTGTCCGGGCCCTTTACTTTGTACTCCCATGGCAGAAAGCCTATACCATGTCTGAGAGACTTTTTGTAAATCAGTCTTTTTTTAGGTTTGACCGGTGCGGGCTCGGTAACAGAGTTTCCATCTGAAGCCTGGTGCCACCAACACAATACGGCAGATATTTCACAACCAGCCGCCTTTTCCCGTGTGCAGTGAGTGTTGGAAGCGGAAGTAAATTGTGAGTTGCACCAGCAGCACTCAGCTCTGTTCTGTGTGTAGTGGGAGGTATGAGCAGCAGGCCACTCGATCCCGTGCTTGGTATGTGATATGAGCAGCTTGCTTCTCGACTTTGTGTGGTGCAATTGGCAGTTACAGTCAGCTCTTAAGGCCTGTATGTAGTGTGTGGCATATGCTTCAGTCCTCCTCCTCCCGTGCATAGGAAGTAAATCAGGCGGTGAAAGGGTGCCATTGCCACCGGTGAACTCTTTTCTATGCCCATCATAGCGAGTGGCATGGGGGGACAGTCTCATTCTTCTGTGTCTCGTGTGTGACCTGTGCAGTCTTTCACTTAGTGCACTGTGTTGTGGGAGACTGTTTGTTTTAAAGGAGACAGTCAGTGGCAAGATACCATTAACATTTGTAGGCTTGTTTTCGAATGCATTGAGTGTGCAACAAAGTGTCGGTGCAATGTTAAAGCAACCCGTGTTGCACAACATGGATTCTGCATTACTCTGTGTACGGTGAGTGATATGGGCAGCAATCCTTTCCATACCATACTCAATTGGCAAAAGGCCTATACCATGTCTAGGAGACTTTGAGAGACTCAGTCTTTCTTTCGGTTGAGCCGGTGCAGGCTCGGTAGCAGTGTTTCCATCTGAGACCCGGTGCAACCCCCACACTATGGCGGACACTTCACAACCAGCCACTTTTTCCCCTATGCAGTGAGTGTTGGAAGAGGCAGGCCACTCATTCCTGTATGATGAGGGTGACATGTGCAGTGTACCGAGCCTTCCTGTGTGTGGAAAGTGGCATGCGTTTCCCACCTCTGCGCTCCATTTGTGGTGGCTGACAGGGAAAGCAATCTGCTCTTTTATGTGTATGAAGAGTAACATGTATGGCAGGTTTCGAAGTCCCGTGTATGCTAACTGACATAAATATTGTGGGTATGTATCTATGTGTGGTGAGTGGCATATGTTGCCTTCCGCAAGGTATTTTGTGTGGGGGGTAGTATTGTCAGCAGGCTTTTTTGTCCTATGTGTTGTGGGTGCCCTAGTCCCCCTGTTTCTTGGTTCTGGGTCTTGTGGGTGGTATACACAACAGGCTTGTTGGCTCGGTGTGTTGTAAATAGCATAAACAGCAGGTTCCTCTATGTTGTATGTATCGTGGAGTACTAGCGACAGTTTGTTCTGCCCTGTGAGTTGTGAGTTGCGCAAGCATAACTCTGCTCAGTTCTGTGTATGGTGGGAAGTATGAGCAGCAGGCCGCTCGGTCCCGTGTTTGGTACGTGGTATAAGCAGCTTACCTCTCGTCTTTGTGTGGCGCCTTGTGAGTTGTGAGTTGCACAAGCATAACTCTGCTCTGTTCTGTGTATGGTAAGAAGTATGAGCAGCAGGCCGCTCGGTCCCGTGTTTGGTACATGGAATAGGCAGCTTGCCTCTCGGGTTTGTGTGGTGCCCTGTGAGTTGTGAGTTGCACAAGCATAACTCTGCTCTGTTTTGCGTATGGTAAGAAGTACAGGCAGCAGGCCGCTCGGTCCCGTGTATGGTGCATGGTATAAG
>LGRX02002379.1:0-24712 GCA_001247695.2 Cymbomonas tetramitiformis
GGTGTGTGACTCGACTAACCCTAACTCGGGGACGCAGCGGGCGGAAGGACGTGTGGCCAAGGTCTCGTTCGAGATGGACAACCATGCAGATCCTCCTCCTAGTAGAAGACCTTACCAGATGTCGGTGGAGGAGCTTCGAAAATTGCGTGAGAGTATTGACCCTGTACATTCTGACTCACAATCAGGTGTAGCATGTCGACAGTTGGCCAGGATGCGGCGGTCTTCCCTCGACACCATCGTCATTGATGGAAGTGATTCCTCTCCAGCGGTGGCGAATGACAGCATTGGGACTGAGGAGGAGCAATGGCGGCGTATCTCAAAGGAGAAGTGGAAGGCAGTGGATCGCAAGAAGGCGTACGATGGGGCGCCACGTAAGTCAACTGGCGGGATGGGAGCGACAAGTGCACACTCACCACCTAGGAGATCAGCGGAGGGCGGAGGTCCCAGTGGCGTTCCCCCAGACGGTGGAGCAGAAGAAGGAGAAGATGATGAAGACCAATCTGAACCTCCTCGTCGACCTCCTTCTGGACCTCCACACTATCCTCCTGGCGGTTACAGTGGATCGCACCGAGGAAGGGCGATGCTAGTCACTGCGGAGGGGTTGAGCCTGTGGACGCCTACGCCTCCTGGGTATTCAGAATTCCAGTTTGACATGCCCACGGCTACTGGATTGGCATCCACGGGACCCTTCGGCGTCAACCTCTTCTACAAGGCCCTGACGCTGATCGGTATGCCCCTCACGGAGTACATCTCCGCTGGGGGGTTGGTAACTGGTTCCCCCGCCTTACTTCTATCCCCCGCTGTCCCCACCTATGTCATGATGGTGAACAAGGATGCGGTGGACACGGTGTTACACGAGTATCACCGCAGTCCTGGAGGAAGGGGGGTGGTGTCACCAAGCTGGATGGAAATCCCAGACTGGCCTCTCGAAGAGCAGATCTCCATGCTGGATCGAGATTGCCTGGCAGCTTGGTTCGAGGTGCAGCAAAGTCAGTGGTACGTGGACGAGTGCCGGAGAGAGAAACCCACCGGCTTTGGAAGCTCCTGCGACGCCTCCCTCCTCTTCGGCCGCGCCATCCTCGTCAATGGTCGGGGCGCCATCACTATCAGTGGCCCTGACCAATACGCCTATACCTAATGACCCGATGGTAACGCGTATTCCAGTGGCCACCGCGAACACTTCGACGTCCTTATCGGCAGTGATCCCACAAGCGGGAGGCTCATCTGTACCCTATGGAGTACCACCTGCTGGACTTCCTCCTGCCCTTGCTGCCCCACCTGGACTATCAAACATTGGAGTCCCACCTGGCCTCGCTGTTCAATCTGGGATCAGCGCGGTTGCAGCGGGAACTTCTGCAGGAGGTCCTGGACATCCCCTGCATTCAGGACCGCATGCGCCGCAACACCGGAGTCCCCATTTCGCAGGATCGGTTGCGCCACCTCCTCACGCTCGTCCAGGCCTTTCTCCTCACGCCCAGGTCTTCAACCCTCGTCCTCCTGGACAAGGAGAACACGACCCCGGCGACAAGGCGGCCTATCTGGAGAGTAAGGTGCAGAGCAACATCGATCGCCTCGTCGAAAAGCTGACCCGCTTCCCTTCCGCGGACAAGCTGAGTAAAGAGAAGGCCATCTCTGAGTTGGAGACCTTTGCGCGGAACCTGCACAAGCTCCTCAACGAGAAGGTGGTACTGAGGGCGTTTTCTCAGGCGAGCTGTTATGCGGGAGAGGGCCGTCAATCTTCGGTCTCCGAGGTGCTATGGACCGTGACAGAAACTGCATTGGGCACGGAGCAGAAAGAGTATATGGAGAGGGCTGGCGGCGGTTCTGGGACATCGGAGGCCTGGCGTCTCCGATACAGCGATCCAGACGTCTTTCTGGGGGATCTGGCGGTGAGTACTCTTCCAGTGGCGGAACTTCAAACCCTTCGAGATGATCTCCAGATCGGTCAGAAGAAAGACGAGACCGCTGACGCCTACCATTCGCGATTGACCAATCGCCATAAAACTGTGAACTTTATGGCAAAGGTCGTCCAAGGATGCGTGCAAGTCTCTGAGTCTGAGTTCTCATATATATTCTGGAGGGGACTCACCTACACTGACAAGGTGGGTGAGGAGCTGCGAAGGATCAAGCTGGACCTCTCCGAGCCACATGTGTGGGAGGAGAAGATGAAGGAGGAGGCGACGCCCCGTGATGTTACTCAGGCAATCTTAAAAGTGCTGGAGATTGCCAAAAACATCGAGTCGCGCAAGGAGAAGAAGGCGGCGCAGGCTCAATCCAACAGAAGTGGAGAACGAACTGGCCGCCCCTGGAATTCCCCTTCTACATCTCCGTCACCCTCCAGGTCCTTCTTCCGAAGCCGCTCTCGGGAGCCCCATCGATTGATGGCAGCCACGCACGCTGAGCTCGCTGCAGCGCCGACCTCTGCTCGACCATCGCCCCGGCCTTGACAACAACCCCGACCTATCCGAAGCGAGTGAGAAACTGCTACGCGTGTCAAAGTCCCGACCATCTGGTGCGGGACTGTACGGACGCGGTGAAGTTGGCTGCGTGGAAGGCAAATGCACCCCCTCGTTTAGCTCGAAACCGAGAACAAGTGGCGGCGTTGTTCTGGGCGTTGTCGCGCAATGAGGACACTGAGTGGGCACCTGTCGAGCTAAAGGCGGAGATCGAGAGCTTGGCAGAGATGGATGGAGAGGCCGTGGAATCCTTGGCGGCCTTGGTAGGGTGCTCCGAGCAGCTGGCGGTTATTGGTGCGGAGTTGCACAACTCCGAGGAGATCACTATCTCCGAGGAGGAAGGGTGATGAATCACCCTTCTCGGTGGCGACAAGCTCGCCGCTGACTTTCAACAGTAGGCTGAGAGTTTCACCTGAAGAAGGTGATCCTATGCCTCGGCACTTTGCAGTGTTGGGCACATGGATGTACAACAATGTGTACGCGCCCCTCTTGACGGAACAGTCACAGCGTTTACCCGCGTGGCAGTGGCGAAGTAAAGGGAGGGCGACCTCGATGGAGGCTCTGATGCAGCGGATCCGGAAACAGCTGCGACAGAAAGTATCTGCTGCTGACATACAGAAGGACCTGGACAAGGACCTTATTAATGGACGGCGGCGACGCAATATTCCAATCAGGTTCCTAAACAGAAGGAGCAATCTGGATATGATGCGGACAATGGCAGACCTACCTCTCGCACATCACGCTGCAGGGGGTGTGGTACCGGTATGTACCCGGAAATCAATGATCACATCACATGTTGATAATCTACTTCAGCGAGGTGTGGTGGATATTGGTGAGTTACATCGCAGCCGGAGTTTGACAGCTCTGGATTTGGCGATGCCTCTAGCTACCCTTTTAAGGTATGCTTGGGAAGAGTTGTCTATGGAAGAGCAACTACACGCTATGTCTCAGGAGATTTCCACTCCAAGAGGCAGCAGACAGTGGGAGTTGGAGGGGTGGAAGCGTGTGAGGAAAAGATATGAGCCCCTCTCTGTGCGTGACGATTCTGGAACTTTACTGGTGCTGGAATCCTTGCAATCTCCTGTGGCACGCCCATCAGCGGCGATATCTGATACGGGCAGGATACCAGGATCTGGGGGGGACATCCCTGGAATTCCTGATACATGGTGTAGTTTATATCGAGTACACCGATTTCGAGAGATGCAGCAAGAAGCAGACCCAGCCGCAGTTTATCAGGAGATGTTTGCGGAGGATATGCCTGAGGTACCGAGTAATTCAGGTGATACTCCATCTGAAGGCGATGATTCTGGAGGGCCGGTAGGTGTTACAACCCCTCCATTGCCGATACCGGAGATTTCAGAATCTCCGACGCATGCATCAGCGGATGAACAGATGTCCACGCCCGATAACGACCTAAACTTCACGCAGCAAATGATGGCAGCGGGAGATCAAGACTCGAAACCAGTTGCGGACCACAACGATGCTGCAACTACTACTCACGTATCACCTTCAACCACCATGGACGCGCAACTGTCCGTGTTGGATAGTCACCCTCTGGATGATGATGACCTTGGAGGAAGTCACCCATTGGATGATAATGAGGAAGATGATGATGACCCACTTAAATGTGAGCGGGTGTGCAGCGATGGTAGTGTACGATGGGGACCCACTGAATACTTGGCTTCTGCACAAGATCCAGATGGACCCCTACTTCTGGTATTCTTCGCGTACTTGAAGGGACATCGTGTCAAGGTGCTGGTGGATTCTGGAGCTTCAGATATATTCGTATCTGAAGACTGCGCCAGACGCTGCAAGTTGACTACGCGAAGTGGACCCGCTATGCGTGTGACCCTGGCGGATGGCTCAGTCAAGACGACTGGTCATGTGGCTTATTCTAAGTTCACTGCCAGGACCACGACAGGGACCTATACTGAGCAATCTATGGCTATGCGGGTGCTACCCTTGGGCATCGCCGTGGACATGGTGTTGGGAGGGAAATGGCTACGCAGCTTATCTCCCATTACGCTGGACTATGATGGCAATGGTGCAGTGTCCTTTTCTAACAAAAGGAAAGGAGGCGGTGCAGAGAGGGTTACCATTTCCGGGTGTAATCCGGGAATCAGTGCTGCCCCTGGAGGAAGGAAAGGGAAGCGACGAGGAGATGTGGATTGTGCCGGGCTGATTGACGAGGTGTTCCTCACTTCGGTGCAGTTGAAGAAACATCTAGTGGCCGCGGAAACGCGGAGACTCGCGGGAGACGCTTCTTCCATGCCCGCATGGTTGATGATGGCTGCGAGGACCACAACCGGGGAGTCGGCTTTCAAGGTGGAAGCTGAGGATTTGGCCGTTGAGAAGGAGGACATCTCGAAGATTCCTACTGGCGCCAACGATGAACCGAAGAACCCTGTGTCGCAGCAGGACTCGCAAGATGCGGATGCCACTGCAGCGTGGAAGAAGAAGTTCAAGGACCTCTTCGACGAGTTTGAGCAGGAGCTGCGGGACTCTTTACCTTCTGGATTGGAAAACCTTCGACACGCTGACGAAGATCAGGCGAAGATTAACCTCAAGCCGGACAGAGAAGGAGGACCTCCCTGTAGAAGACCTTACAAGATGTCTGTGGAGGAGTTGCGTCAACTACGAGAACGCATTGAACAACTGGTGGAGAAAGGATACATACGACCCTCTTCGAGTCCGTATGCGGCTCCTTGTTTAATGGTGCCCAAGCCAGGACAGCCCCATATCCTTAGGCTGGTGTGTGATTTCAGGCAACTGAATTCACAAACAATTCGAGACCGGTATCCTCTACCTGATATTCAAATGATGTTTGACGAGATGCAGGGAGCTACCCATTTCTCCACCTTCGACGCTGTAGACGGGTTCTGGCAAGTACCTATGGCACCTGAGGACGTGGAGAAGACAGCGTTTACTACTCAGATGGGAGCCTACGAGTGGTTGGTAATGCCTCAAGGCTTGCAGAACTCCCCGTCACAATATCAACGGCGAATGCAGCGAGCGTTGGGACATTTACCCTTCGTCAGAATTTTCATTGACGATGTGTGTGTTTACACCAATGGGACCGTGGAGGAGCACTACTCTGCGGTACGCACATTTCTGTTAACATGCCGCGAGAAGGGTGTATACTTGAAGAAGTCTAAGGCACAAATGTTGAAGTCTTCTATCAAGTTCCTTGGTCACACTCTGTCGAAGGAAGGGTGCCAACCTCAACATGATAAGGTGGCGGCAGTGCGTGATTGGCCTGCGCTGGAGAATGTTACCCACGTGCGGCAGTTCTTGGGACTGGCGGGATATTATAGGCGTTTCATCCATTGCTTCTCTGAGATAGCGCAGCCCTTGACCAAACTGACCAAGACGGATGTACCCTGGACATGGGGACCGGAGCAGCAGTGGGCCTTTGAGGAGTTGAAAGCTGCTCTGGTTAAGGCGCCCATTCTGGCATTGCCAAATATGAAGGCGGCAGCTGATGGATCTGCTCCTTTTCTGGTGCAGACGGACGCTAGCGGAGTGGCGCTAGGCGGGGTCCTTATGCAAGACTGTGGGAATGGTCTGAAGGTGATTGCATATGAGAGCCGACAATTTTCAGCGGCAGAGCAGAATTACCATACTGGAGAGCGAGAACTGGGTGCTCTACATCATTGCTGTACAGTGACGTGGAGGCATTATTTGATTTTTACAGAGTTCAAGCTTCAAGGTGATCACCGCCCATTAGAGTGGTTAATGGAGCCGGGGCGTGAGCTATCTAGGCGACAGGCGAGATGGTACATGGACTTGGTGGAGGTGGGTGTTCCCCGTATGGAATATGTGAAGGGGGCTCTGTTGCTGGTACCTGACGCCTTGTCTCGCCGACCTGACTATGTGGTCAAGTCGCCACGAGACGGGTTGAAGGAGGCGGGGGTATTGGACGACAAATCCGATTTACCCAAGACTTCGCTCGCTGCGATGGACACCTCCCACATCTTCGAAGAGGGGCCCTCGAAGAGCTATCCTGCATGGCATGCAGAGCAGCAGGCTTATCTTCACGCGGTGGACACTTTACAGATAGCGGAGAAAGCTATGGAGGCTACCCTGGCCTTTAAAAGTCGGGGGAAGTATCTGAAATCCAAGACGCTGGACAAGCGCATCACTTCTAAAGTGAAGGGGGTATCAGATAAAGTCGCGGAGGTCAGCATTCGCACCGAGGACACTCAGACGACTCAGCAGAAGTCGGGTGGACTGGAACGCACATTGAGGAGGAGTCCCCGCTCCCAAGTGTTGCGAGTGAAGGATGATGTAGAAACTTCTTTGCGGGATGCCGCCTCAGAACGAGGCGATGTGGACACCAAAGTGACCAAGCAGGGTGAATCGCAGAACAGGCGTTCTGTGCCTTCTGCCCTGAAAGGGGATGTGAAGGAAGACCAGTCCTCGGAAGTGCAGGAACAGTCTGCAGAAGCTCCACTGCCATCACAGAGGCAGCCAAAGAAGTCTGTACGGTTCCAGGCAGCTGGCTGGCGCGGTATGCGAGTGCGGCAGGACGTGTTTGACCGTATTCAGGCTAAATATGGCAACTTCGACGTCGACGCCTGTTGCGATGAGCATGGCAACAATCGGCGTGTAAAGCGGTTCTGGCACAACTGCTTACAGGAGAAGTGGAGAGGGATGCATGTGTGGTGCGAACCCTCGTTCTCAGACAAACACTTGACAGTGGAGGCCTTGCTGCGTAAATACGTGCAGGAGTGGCGATGTGACCCCGAGAACACTTCTGCTGTGTTTCTACTGCCTGATATTCAGTCCAGAATGCCGCAGTGGAGATCCCTGTTCAGGCGAGCAGGAATGCGTATTGAGGAGGTGATCCCCACGCATGATGCGCAAGGTGAACCAGTACAATTGATGGAGGGTTCCAATGGGAAATTAGTCGATTTACAGCAGCCTATGCTGGTAGTGTATGCGCCTCCATCGAAGCAGCGAGTACAAAGAGTACGTCAACCAAGAGGACGAGTACCCATAATACACGCAGGCAAAGCAGCCAAATTGCGTGACTCTCAGGAAGAAGCGTCTGATGCTGCTTTCTTGGAAGCCTTGAAGTCCGAATATACTAGAGATGGACCTCTCAATGAGCTACGCACTAAGGTAAAGTGTGCTCCTCACAGCCGCACCAAAGAGTTCTGTCTGGTGGGTGAAGTACTGTGGAGAACTGCATCGGGAAGATTTCAGTTGGTGCTGGGAGAGGACTCTCCGCTGAGAGAGATTATTATGCGCGAAGCGCATGAGTCAGCGACAGCTGGCCATACTGGCCGAGATAAAACGCTGGAGCGTGTTCTGCGAAGGTTTTGGTGGAGGAATGCACACCAAGATGTGGGAGAATGGGTTGCCTCCTGTTCAGTTTGTCAGGCGGTGAAGCCCAGATCATCTTTCCCAGATGGATTGCTGAACCCGCATTCTATTCCAACTCGGGTATGGCAGGATGTGGGAGTGGACTTCGTCACAGGCCTACCCTTGACTGAGCAGGGCAATGACGCTTTTGTAGCATTTACATGCAAACTGTCTAAAATGGTACATGTGGTTCCTATGAATTTTGGGGACAGCTCTGCTGCTACAGTGGCACGTATCTACTTTGACACGGTGTGGAGACAGCATGGAGCTCCGATGAAAATAGTCAGTGACCGTGATCCACGCTTTCAGGATACCTTCTGGAAGGAGTTGATGAGATTGATGGGTGTGAAAGTGGCGATGACTACGCCCTACAACCCTCGCTCTGATGGTCAAGCGGAGCACACTAACAGGGTGGTGGAGGACATGTTGAGATCGTTTGTGGAGGACAATCCGGAGTCCTGGGACTTATACGCTACAAACGTAGAGTTCGCAATCAACGATTCGCGTAATGATGTTACAGGTTTCACTCCATTTGAATTATGTTGTGGTGTGTCGCCCATGTCGCAGCTTGACATATTCTTGGAGGCCGCTCAATTGCACAGCGGGCAACGAAAAGGAGGGGTGGGGACTGCACATGAATGGGCGTCGAGATTTTCGTCGCAGTTGCGGGACGCACGCAGTAAACTTGAGCTAGCACAACGCAGGCAACGAGACGCTTTTGATCAGCGACACACGCAGCGGGAGTATGCGGTGGGTGACTTGGTCTGGATTGAGGCTAAACATCTTACAGAGAAGTTGATGGACAGAGCCTTGTGCCGCAAGCTGAGCAAGCGGTGGCATGGTCCAGTTGCAGTTACGGAACGCTTTTACAGCGATCTGCAGGCGGAGATGCCTGAGGCAGACAGAGGGGCACCAGTGGCGTATAGACTGAAGTTGCCCCCACATTGGAGAGTGCATGACGTGTTCGCGCAGCACAGATTGAAACCCTACACAGGTGGAGAGGACACTTTCGCTCTGCGACAGCAGACAGTGACACCTGAAGCAGTGATGGTGGACGGACAGAAGGAGGCTCATGTAGAGAAAATCTTGAGCCGACGCGTACGCGTGAGCAGGGGCAAAGAAATAGAGGAATGGAAGGTGCGATGGACCGGGTTCTCTAAAGCCCATGACCAGTGGAGAACGCGTGATAAGTTAGAGCGCGGTGCCCCATTACAACAGTTGCGGGATTTTGAAGAGAGACGCCTAGCAATGGAACAGCAGGTCAGGGATTCAGCTGCGAGGAGAAGGGAACATCGACGGCACCAACATGCTGCGTCAATAATGACAGCGGACGGTGGGACATTAGTGCAGCAATTATCAGCGCAGTTCTGGGGTATGTCTAATAGTTCTGCGAGTGCGTGTCTTCCATGGGAAGAACACTTTACCGATTCTGGAGAAGTGGCGTATGTGACTGAGTTATCGCCAGCTCCAGTAAAACCTATCAGAATACTGGTACTCTTCAGTGGCACTGGCTCAGTTCAAAGATCCTTCTCAGAATGCTTTCCTCAGGCACAGACAGTATCTTTAGATTCTGATAAGTTCTGGCGATCTACGCATGTTACCAGAATTGAAGATTGGGAATATTGGAGCTATTACCCTCCTGGATATTTTGATGTAATATGGGCGAGTCCACCGTGTACCCAATATAGTCAAGCGCGAACTACTGGAGGACCACCAGATTTAATATCTGCAGATGCTTGTGTAGAACGCACCCTTGACATCATCGAATATCTCAGACCACGCTATTGGTTTCTGGAAAATCCAAAAGGGCGATATCCCAATGCTTTGCGATTCAGACCTGTAGTGGATCAATTACCTACCCCTTTGTTTTGCTCATGTTGCATGTACGGGGAGAAGTATAAGAAACCTACTTGTATCTGGACTAATGCGCCGCCCAGCGTACCACTGCGAGAATGTACCTCGCAGACTCCGTGTCCATGTAAATGGGCAACTGGAGTGCACCCCCTTACTGCTCAACTAGGGC
This sequence comes from Cymbomonas tetramitiformis, assembly GCA_001247695.2. NCBI lineage: Eukaryota > Viridiplantae > Chlorophyta > Pyramimonadophyceae > Pyramimonadales > Pyramimonadaceae > Cymbomonas > Cymbomonas tetramitiformis. The sequence goes on from LGRX02002379.1 coordinate 9,847, forward strand.
CTCATCCAGATCAGCAGGGGATGCAGAATTCTCGCGCAGTATATCCTATACCTGCTAAGTTACTGAGAACCTTATTTCAGCGGTTATTTCCCAGGAATACAGGTGATGAAGATGCTGGGGTGACATCAGGAGAAAGCCACCCCTAAGGGGGGGAGAGTTGTGCCAGGGGGCACGATAGACTGCCAATTACCCCCACGGAAGGGGGATCCGATTCAGATTACCGGCATATTGGGAGAAATATTGATAGGGAATCTGAGATCGTGGATGAAGAATGCAAAATCAGTAAATGTTATCTCTCTGGCAGAATCGTGAACGATAGAAATATTATTAGGAACGATTATGACAGAATCAACGGTGTTGGTACAATACCGTGACAGACGACAATAGAGATGACATTTATGGCGGCGCAGGTTGGGGAAAAACAGGGATGCCTGTGACGAGAGAAACTAGCCGAACAGCCTGTGCTATATAGTGATGAAACACGATTCCCTTGGGAGCTTTGTTACAGAATAAAAATGTTTTCGTAACACGGGCCGTATTGCATAATCACCAGTTGTGATATATATCGATTCGTATCCGATTACTCTGAAACTTCGTATATGCATTTGTATGCCCGTGACACTTGGCATACAGTTGAATACCTTGAAGATGTGTCTTGACCTTCAAGGTATTCAACTGTATGCCAAGACTGAACATAAGGATATAGATGTATTAGGTTTGAGACCAGACATTATATCGGAAAAGTGGTTGTAATTCTAGGCTAGAGGCCAGAGTTTGTCATGCAAATAAACAGTGGAATATAACACTGTGAAGTTAATATCACACACCAAAAACAACAGAAAACATAAAAAGAAAGAAAGGAAGAAAAATAAAAAAATAAAGAAAAGAAATATGTTTAAGTTATCAGGAGTGTGCCTGGTACAAATTGGTATCCACCTAGTGGTTGCATGCCAGGTTGCATGCCAGGTTGCATGCCAGGTTGCATGCCAGGTTGCATGCCAGGTTGCATGCCAGGTTGCATGCCAGGTTGCATGCAGCGGGGCACGCTGAAGGGCATGCTGAAAGGCAACTGTGGCACGTCCGGGACAGGTTGAGATGGAGAAGCCAGGTATCCGGTGGAAGGGGGCGAAATTCCATAAGGAAGCATACAAAAGTGCATTGTTGGTCAACGGTATGACAGTGAGTTGCATGGTTGGTATGTAGGTGACATTGTTCCCCGGGCAAGTGGCCCAACCATTGCACATGGGTTTGGGCACGTGCTATACCGCAAAGCAAGGGCGAATGTGCAAACACATCTTCAAGGTGGCCATCGACAATGGGATTTTTGACATGAAAGGTACAAGTCCAATTTTAAGTCCCCAGCAGCCGCTCCAGGGGACTTCGCCATCACCGGCATGCACGGCGAGTGTGTCTTCAATTCCCGTATCCCTACTTCGATCTTTGCATCAGGAGCTGGAGTCCTTGACGCACATCGGGCCTCTCTCGAAGGATCAAGAGGAGCGGCAGAAACTCCTGGAGGCCACCGTGCATACCTGGATCACCGATGATGAGGTCGTGGGTGCCACCGACGAAGGGGAGGGTGCTGGCGAGGGTGCAGTCGGGGAGGTTTTTGGAGTTTTTACATTTGTCATTTCGCTCTACGTTAGATTTCAAAACTTGGCAGACCATGCAACCGGGCCTGCCTAGCATGCAACCTGCCTTCCCCAGCATGCAACCTGCCTCCCACTGCATGCAACCTGCCTTGCCCATCATGCAACCAGCATGCAACCTGCCTTGTCTAGCATGCAACATGGCCTATTCAGCATGCAACCTGGCCTATTCAGCATGCAACCTGCATTGTCCAGCATGCAACCTGCCTTGCCCTGCATGCAACCTGCATGCAACCTGCCTTTCCCCAGCATGCAACCTGCCTCCCAGTGCATGCAACCTTCCTTGCCCATCATGCAACCAGCATGCAACCTGCCTTGTGTAGCATGCAACATGGCCTATTCAGCATGCAACCTGGCCTATTCAGCATGCAACCTGCATTGTCCAGCATGCAACCTGCCTTGCCCTGCATGCAACCTGCATGCAACCTGCCTTCCCCCAGCATGCAACCTGCCTTGTCCAGAATGCAACCTGGGCTGCTCAGCATGCAACCTGCCTTGCCCATGATGCAACCTGCCTTGTCCACATGTCCAGCATGCAACCTTGAAGTTAATAATTCACTTAGTGGAGATGACGCCGGCCCCTTCAAGAGGTCTTACGGGCCAACTAATTCCACCTGGTTACTCGGGTTTCTCCGCCTTCACGGATCAGTCCCCTTTTACCGGAATATGTATAATATTATGTATGTATAATATAATACAAGGCAGGTTGCATGCTTGGTTCTTGGGGAAGCCAGATTGCAGGGTGCAGGTAGGGCACCAACCTGAAGACGGCGAGGCTCCTCAAAACCAATGTCCTTGAAGCAGTCGGACACGGATCTTGCAGGATCTCGCCGGAGGAGCTGAAGCAGCTCCTCCGCGTGGGCGATGGTGAATCCACCTGGGGAAGTGCAAGGCATTGGGTTGAAAGAGGGCAGCTGGGGTTGGGATGTTGAAAGGGCGCATGTTGACAGAATGCGAGCAGCTGGCATGCTGCCACAGAAACATGCTGGCATGCTGCACGTTGTGAACATGACATGTGCTGAAACATGAATACGCTGGGGGGGGGGAGGAATAGGCACCAGCAGACGAAGGCCGCTGACAGGCGTTCGGGATGCTGTGTTCCGACGCCGCGCGCTTCCGTTTCCCAGTCGCCGGCTGGGCGCTTTCCGCTGCCGCGCCCTCCGCTGCCGCGCCCTGTTGAGCTGCGGAGGGTGGGGTTGGTATGAGATACAGGTTTGTGTGGGCCTAACGTGTGGAAGGAATGCGCGAAAGGTAAAGATCATACCTGCAGCAGCGTGCAGCCTTGCAGGGAGGAAGCGCCGAAGGCTCACGCCCTCCAGCTGTCGCAACTCGTCCATTGTGGCGCTGCTGCCACAGTGGACGAATCCGTCCACGTGTGAAGGATTGCCGCTGAAGTAAAACTCCAACGGCACCCTGTCGAACACGCGCTGGGTGTCCACCTCTTCGACGGTGTACAGACCCGTCTCGGCATCTCTAGAACGCACCCTGCGCATAACAACAAAGGCACCTGAACAATAGTTATGCGCGGAAAAAGTACACAGGGATGAGATTGGACAGGCGCTTACCAGGCGAAGGTGTTAACGGATCCCTTCTTAACCCGTCCGTACTCCACAAGGGAGCCGGGCGGGAAGAGGACGTTGAACCAGTTGTCCTCGTCTGGGTGCTTTGTCCTACAGCGTCGGATGTTCGACGCCTTGGGCTCCCCGCGCATGCCCCACTTGCACGCGAAGCACATGTCTGTGTGCGGGGAGCCATGCGCGTCCGTTCCCTGTCGGATACGGCTGGCTAGTTTTTGCTTATAGGCAGCGCTGAACTTTTCTGGATCTACTGAGGCTCCTGTCATTGAACGACGAGAAGAAAAAAGTAAGGGAAGTCGAGAAAGAGGTCAGGAATGCACTGCTGGCGGCTTATTCAAGTTAAAGTCGAGTGAAAGCCGCATGCAACACTGCATGCAACCTGCAGAATGTACACACAATCTTTAAAATTCGGTGTACGATGTAACAGTTTTCCCGCGAGCGACACACGTGACAAAACGCGAATGTGAATTTCGCCGGAAATTTCCGGTGAAGTGATGATGACATCCTGTCTGACCTCGCGATCGCGCGGAAGGAGTTCCCACTTCGTGTCAAATATCGTTTACCCGCCGGCGCGGGGCCCTTTTGTCCCCCTGACCCCGCAGTGACGGGGCCCGCGCCCTTTACTGCGGGGAGGACGCCCCGGGCTGGGGAGCGTCCTCCTGGACAAAATCCAATCCGATGGCAGCTAAAGCTTCCTCCACCGACTCGTCCCCTATCAACGCCAGGGTGTCCTCCAGGAGGCACTTGGCCCACTCCTTCGGGCGCTGGCTCGCCTGCGGACAGTCGCGGGCATAATGGTCCATGCTCTTGCACAGACGGCAGCCCTCGTACTCTGGGGAGCCGAGTCGTTGCCCTGTGGGTGTCGGAGCGCCAGCGGATGTCGCCATGGCTAGCAGCTCTTCCGTGACATCTACGTGGGCTAGCAGCTGGACCGAGCGGCTCGTCTTATCCTGGCTCTGCCGCAACTCCCGCTCAGCCTCTATGGCCCAAGTCAGGAGTTCGTGGCGGCCTTTACTGGCCGTCCGGCTCAGAGTCAGGACCGAAGCGCCTTTTCTCTCGGCTATAAGGAAGACCTTCCTCCTTATCTCCGGTATCAATCCCGTAAGGAATATCTCCAGCAGCTCCTCTTCCGGCACCGGAGAGGTGAGCTCGTGGGCAGCCAGCATGCTCACGATGTCGTGAGCAAGGTGCACCCCGTCCCAGAACTCGCGGACCGTGCGAGTCTGTCTGTCCTGACTTTGGCGCACGCGACGCAGGAACGGACCGATCGACGCCATTTCCCCCTTGTCGGGCATCACCAGCTGCGCCAAGGGGACCACTATGACGTCCAGGGTGAGGTTCTTACTTTCCCGAGCCTCCGTCAACACCGAAGAAAGCTCGCGGTACTCGGAGCTGAGTGCGCCGAAGCAGTGTCTGGCCACTTCCGACAGCAGGGAGTGGTCCGACAACACCTTCTCCTCACCCCCGCTCTCCAGACGCGCCATCCCCATGGCGTAGCGCACCGGCTCCAGTTCCCGAACCTCCCTGATCTGCCGAACAAATCGGAGGAGCCGACCAAAGACGTGGGACGACCCCTCCACCTCTGTGTGGTATTTGTCCACTGCCTTCTCCATGGCTCTGAGGGCCTCCTTGAGAGCGTGCTGCTCGTCCTTACGACTGTAATGGCTTCGGGGCTCCCTGTAACGAGAGGACGAGAAGGTGAACTGGCTGTCGCCATCCCCGTCCTCGCCATCGCCGCCAGGGTCCTCGCCCGGACTCCCCGGGCCTCCTGGCCCTCCAGGGTCACCGCTCCCCGAGCCTCCAGGACCACCATGACTGCTGGCACCGGGCATCTCCGAAAGCTCGTTTGGCTCCGAGTGCTCCAGTTGAGGGACCATCCCCCCCCCGTCTCCCGGTGTGTCTGCCGCCGTAGGAAGCGGAGGTGGCATCACAGCCGGAAAGTGGTCGAAAGCACCGGGCCACACGTCCGCGGCGCAAAACCCACACACCGGCAGGTACACCTTTTTCATGAATGCTACCACACTTTTCTTAGCGCTTGCCTGACACGCCCACATACGCACCGGGCTCTCCTCGTGCCCGCACCCACAGCGAGCGCAGCTTTCTGCGACGGACGCCAAGGCCGTCGTGAGACTGTGAATCACCTGGGCCCCGAGGACCCTGTCCTCGTCCGAGATTCTTGCCTTCAGGCATTGCCTGATCTGGCTGGTAGGGTGCAAGCACCCGGCGACCTGACCAAGGGAGCGATACCTACGAGCGGCGTCGTAACACAGGCGCTGGGCTTCGATCCCCGGGTTGGCATACCCGACCACGTGTTTCCGGAGGGCGTCGCAGACTTGTATAGGAAGGGAGACAAAGTCCCATGAGTGCGGCGGAAGCGATGTCACGCCCGCGCGCGACTCCTCCGGAGGGCTTTGAACGCCCCGGTTCTCGACGTCACAGGTGACGACGGAAGTCGGCTCTACCAGCTCATGTCCCTCTCGGGAGATGGGCGTCTCCTGAACCGGACTCGACGCTGCCGCTGAGGGCCCCCGAGCGTCTGACTCCACGGGCCCTGGGGGCGAGGCCTGAACCAGGGCGAGCCTTTGGACTTGTGACTCTATGACCGCCTGCAGCCTCTCCTCCAGCTGGGCCTCAGCTGCCGCTCGCCGCTCCTCAGCGGCTACCTGCTGAGCGACGCTCTCGTCGACAGCCAACTGCCTGGCAGTCTCCCGGGCCTCTGCGGCCAGCCGGTCTGCAGCCCAGCGCTCTTCGACAGTGCGTTGCTCGGAGACCCTGCGTTCCTCGGCAGCGCGCTGATCGGAGATCCTGCGCTCCTCGGCAGCTCTTTGACTCTCTTGGAGTTGCCGAGACAGCTGTTCCAGGCGAGCCTCGGCAGCCGCCTCCCGAGCTTGCGACTCCTTCTGCCAGGCTTCCTTCAGCTCTTGCAGGTCCTGACTGTTCCTGCTCGAAGTGGACTCCGGGGACGACGACGTGTTCCCTGAGGAAGTCGGACCGGGGTGCGGGGCCGATGGTGCTCGACTGGGCTTCCGGGTGCGAGGCACCGGGCGACTGGGGCCGCTCGGCTTAGGCGCCTGAGTCCTGGGCCTCGGACGTTCCGCGGGATGCTCTTCCTCCGATGAGGACGAGAGGGGAGCAAACCGGTTCGACCAGTTCCCACCGGGGGCTGCGGAACTCGGAGGTGCTGCACCTGACTTCCTAAGACCCCTGTGTGACTTCCGGGTGCAGCCGCTCATTCTGACGGCCGCGACGACCGCTCTCCTTACCTCCTGGAGGTCCGCCCCTTGGCGTACCAGCTCCCCTGGTCTGCCGGCGTTGATGGCAAAGACAGAGAATCTACACCTCCCAAGGGAGTTGTGAGGGTCCTCGCGCTTTTGCTGCATCAACACCCTGGACTCGGAGACTGACTGCTGGTGGATCTCCAGGCGATAAGCGCCGTCCTCGGAGAGCCCATAGTCCTTGAGCTGGAACCACATTAGCCCTGACAGCGGGTGGTCTTTCCCCAGGCGCTTTAGGCCTCGACGGATGTCCTGCCACATAGACTCCTGGTCGGAATCCGAGCAAGAGCTGACACCGGATGAGGTTCCCGCCTTCCTTACTGGACGGCGGGCACTCGTTCCCTGGGACGAGTCCGAGCTGACTGGGGTCGTCCTGGGGAGCCGGCGCCACTCGCGAAGACACCTCCTGCCCATCTGGGTCATCCGGTGTCTCCGGGCTCCAACCCACCAGGTGCTCCTCTCCTTGGCGAGCATCGTCTGCTGGTGCCATGCCATGAAGACAGCTCCAGCTTGACGTCTGCCTCTGCGCCACAGACCCTGTGTCTGGACGACATGCTGGCGCCATGCTGCGAAAGCGGACTCGACTCGGCGCCGACTGCCTTTGTCAAACAGGCCTTGAAGTTGGGCGACCTGTTGGGTGACGTCATTCCACGCTTGGAATGCCAGGCGCTGGAGCTCGCGCTGATGCGCTGACTGGTCCGTCCTGGCCTTCCATGCGACCCACGCAAGCCGCGCGGTTGCGCGCTGACGAGATGGCAGGGAGACTCTCGCACGTCGTTGCGCTGAATTCAGCGCCCAGGTGCTCCATTGACGGAGGGCCAATGCGAGCATGGATTGACGTCGCTCTCCTCGCCAAGCCGGATTGGGCCGGATGCGAGACTCGCGCCCCCGTGACTGGACGACGTCTAGCTGCTCTGGGCGCCGGACATCATCAGACTCCCCTTCTGCCGGGGGGCTCCAGTCACTGGCTCGGTAAATCTCAAAGCGCCCTGGGGCACTGATGAGATTCCCTTGCTCGCTCCCCACGAGGGAAGAGAGGGAGGACGCTGCCGGTCCCGACGTCGGTTCCTGACGGACGACCCTACTGCTCGCACTCTTGCTGGACGCAGGGAGTGGGGAGAAGGGAGCTGCCGAGGGGTTCAACCCCTTAGCAGAGCGGTCCGAGTCCGACCCGGAGCCGGCGCCTGCCGCCGGCGGTGCCGGAGCCTCGGGCGACGCACGCTTCCGGCGCGCCGGCTGCCGTAGCGCCGAGCTCAATGCGAGCTCGGACACTGGCTCAGCCCCACTGACTCTCGCTGGTGAAGGGGTTTTTGGTGGCGAGGCCCTGGGGGGCCCACCAGACAACCCTGGAGGGGCTCTCAGGGGCGTGCGCGCCGGTGTAACCTCGAGGGCTTCACCGCCGTATTGGCGCGCAAGCGCACGCCGCACTCCCCCCCCCTCTCACGGGAGCGCCAATCCCGGCTGTCTGACCCGCCAGCTGCGCCCCAGAACTCCCCAGAGCCTGGGCCGACCGACAGGCCCGCAGCGCGAGACCCCGACCGACCGGACCCCACGGCTGAGCCGGGGGCGGCGCCGGCCCGACCCCCCCCACGCCGGCCCGACCGACCGAGGCATTCCTCTTCATCTGAATACATGGGCATAGTATGCGTGCTATGCGTGAGATCTAATTTAGCTAAAGCCGAAAGTGTACACGACACACGTGGCGACTAGCACCCGCCGATCCAGAAATTTACCACTTGCGCCCGAGCACAAGCGGCTACACCGGCCGAGGCGCGGAGATTTCCGGAAAAGAGGATCCTAGAAAGCTAAAGCCCCATGGGGAACATCAAACGTTGCACGCCCGCGAATTAACCAATCGAAAAGCGGTTGGTGTGGCAACTAGTACCCGCTTCCAGGAATTCGCCACTTGCGCGCGAGCACAAGTAGGCACACCGGCCGAAGCGCGGAGATTCCCGAATAGGGGGGACTAGAAGGCTAAATTAAAGGTAGGGGAAATCCCGAACCAACCCCGAATTTCAGCAAAGGCTACGCAAAATTCAAAAATTTGCGCAGCGCTTCCGCCGCGAAGGGTCGGAATTGCCGAAAAACGGAGCCGATTCTAATTTCCCGACACCTGCGAGTCCAAAAACACGACTATGCGTGCTATGCGTGTATGCGTGCTAGGACTAAGGCAACGCGCGCACCTCAAAAGATTGTCGTCGGGCTAGATTCCTCCACACCGACGCGGCTCCAAGCGACCTGGAACCCTCAATCCCACACACCACCGCGCAACAAGAACGAAAGCACAGGCATTCTCGATTTCGTAGTGCAAGTACTTCGCTAGCTAATCGCACAAGGCGGGGCGGGTATGATCAGAATTCGCGCAAGAAAGACAGGGAAGCAACGTGAAAACACGAACTAATTACCATTTTGTAGGAGTCTACACCCTTGCTTCTTCTCTTCTTTACGGTTTCGGACTTATTCTATCTACACTTATTAAACGACCGCACGAGGTATGATTACGCTTGGTCAACTACAAGACTTCGGTTTCGTAAATCTATATAGTTATGCTTTTGCTATCAGTGCATGCTTTCAATACACAATATACAGCAGTTACGGCTCTTTACTTTTATGTTATACTTTTCAGTTCAGTTCATCTCCCCGAAACGGGTTACACTTAGAGTTCTTATACATTCAGGAACTCTTTCCATAACTCAACTGTACTGAGTACTCCGTACAACAGGCTAGGCACCTCACATCAACATCATTCTGATCGGTCCTACTGTACTCCGTACTGAGTACTCTTGCGTTTTATACTTAGCCGTTTTTCTTGCTCTTGTGCTTGCCTCCTAGCACATGTAATCACTTCTGTTTCCGCCGTGCGTTTCTTAGGTTTTCACCTTCGTTCGTTCTTGGAAATTGTTTGTATTACGTAACTTCGTCCAACTCCGTACGCACAGTATGAAAGGCATATTGTTCTTCATATCGCTATGGCTCACCGTAGGGTCCTCATTAGGCGCGGATGTTGGCCCTACTCAAGACAACTCCTCTGACCACAACAATGCTGTTGAGGATGAGCATGTTTTCCCATGACATTCAGCATTTTTCAGACATTCGGCATTTGACATTCAGCATTTTTCAGACATAACCCCAAATATCTTCGTCATGAGAAATACTGACCGTATTACTACGTTTGATAGCTCAAAATGTCGGGCTCAGTGTCCTCTATAAGAATATCAAGATTACGGCTCAAATAGACATGCACGGCGTGAGATATGATCAGAATGGTAAATAACCCGTCATGCGGGCGCACTAGAAAACAACTTCAGTTTCATATGAAACGTGATCGGAATCATGCGTTCGATATGCCAATATGTTCGTATATAATCAAAGTTCAACTGCCAACAATAAACAAGGTTTTAATGAATAAATGCTAATGCAGATGCAAACATGCCAACCAATAAATAAGGTTTAAATTAATAAATGCACTCGCGCATGCAAACATACCCGTCAATAAACAAGTTTGGAATAAATTAATTCTCACAAAGGCACAGATAATCCAAAATTTAAAGACTTATTGACACCAAAAAAAACACATATAGTCAATAATTGGAAGCACTGTACAGAGTTTCAGTCGGCTGGGCTGGAGCTATGTGCCTTTGACCTCGGCGACCCTCTGGCTCCAGTGGTCGACCGGGTGAATGGTCTTTTGTACGACGTTCTGGCTCTCGTGGTGGAGAAGCACAGCAACGCCTACGTCTGGCTCACTGGTACGGATTCTTCGACTGACCGAGATGGACGGCGAGCTCTGGTCGACGTTATCAAGGGCTGTGTACCGGTGGCACTGCGGGAGTCGCAGCAGGAGGAGCACGCCGCGTTACGTTATCCCGCAAACGTTGACCCGCAGCCGATTTTGGCTAAGGAACAGCGTTTGGTGCGGGATAACAGAGCGTCTGACTGGACACCGACGGAGGCTACCAGAAAATTAAGCCTCTACACCCGACTCGACCCCGTGTTCTACGCTGCGGTGAAGGTCCGCTATCCCATGGCCGCTGACTTGACCCGCGTGTCGCTGGTTTCGCTCCGCTCCATGGTTGTGGAGATTTACCAGGCTTGGGCGCAGACGGACGGGGGGGAAGTGGCTTCTGGCGCGGACGGCATCTCCGCGCATCTTTCCAGCAGCGAGTACGACGCCCTTCTTCAAAAGATCACGGAGCTCAAGGAGCTCGTGCAGCGGCAACACGGTGAGGCCGCTCCGGTTGTGCGTCAGCAGCGGGAGCGGGTGCAGCAGCGGCAGCAGCAGCAGCGGGGGCAGCAGCCGCGAGGATTCCGTGTGGGGACCCACAAAGCCCCGCCCGTGGGGTTCGACCGCGACGATCAACGGGCGAAGCCGTTCTGCGGTAGGTGCAAGAAGGCAGGAAAAGGTGAGGCGTATCACTTTTACCGCGACTGCCCGTTGGGCGGTCGCCAACACCCGCCCACCTCTGCCGCGGCATTCTGCATTCCCATCGACGAGGAGGACGCGGAGGGGGTGCACGCGCTCGCTATGTGCGCGTTGTTCCAGCAGGCAACGGATGATGGAGCGGATTCCTTCGCACGTGCGGCCGCCGTGTACGGGCCGCCCGCGGTGCTTTGTGCGGGGGCGGTGGGCGGCATCGACGTGTCCGCCTACGGCTTCACCGTGGAGCAGCAGCCGGCTTCCGAGGGAGATGACATTCTCCGCCGGCTCGACGATCTTGCCGTGGAGGTTCACTCCGCGGCCAACCCGCAGGTACATTACACCCACGCATCTTTCCCGCCTCCTGCCGGCATCGGGCAGGAGGCTTCGGCTCTGGTGCAGGGCAGAAGTCCTCTCCGGAGGCCTTTCGGCCAGTTTTCGAGAAAACATTTGTTTTTTCTTGTTTTGACATCTTTTTGCATACTTAAGGGTCAAAATTCTTTCGGCCAATCTTCGGCCAAACCCTCTTTTTGGGAGACTCTCTCGGGCAGGGGCCGGTCAATCGCGACAGGACTTCTCCCCTGCTCTGGTGTGCGGACCCGCCGCAGCGGTGGCCACACCGGAGAAGCAGGTTCCGGCAGGTGGTGAGGCGGCATCGGCATCCGCCGTGCCGGCCCCTGCTATGCCTGTCTCGCAGGGAAAGGGTGTGGAGCCCGCGCCACTGCAATCGGCGCGGGTAGCCACCACAGCGGACACGGACGGAGAGTTCGCGGGGTTCATTCAGACAGTGAACCACGCCGCTATCGAACAGGTTGATCTCACGGGTTACGACACGGACGATTACGAGGACCTCGCCGACGGCAGCTTCGTCGTGAAGCCGCGGACTTCGACAATTTCGGCAAATCATTCGTCAACGCCCGCAACCCAAGCACCTCACTCGGGTGGTGCTCTGGGAGATTGGCGTGACGGTGCTCACCGCACCTCTGGTTGCGGCAAGCCACCATGGGGCTTCCCCGCTCAGCCGGGTATGTGGGGGATGCCCTTCCTTCTTTCCTTCCTTCTCTTGATTTCAGTCATGGTGGGAGTGGGAGCTGCCACCTTCACGGTGGCCAACGAAGCCGACCTTCTGCAGGTGCCAGATGAGGAGGCACCGCTTGTTCCGGTGCCGTGTGCTATTCCGCCTCGTCTCCACCGGCGGGAACAGAGGCGGCAGGGCCTCTATATGGCTCCGGTGCCATGGCATCCCGGGCCGCCACCGCTTGCCATGTTATTTGAGGACGGTCCTCCGCTGTCGCCGGCATCGTCTTCGGATGACGAGGCCCCGCCGTCGGGCAGCACTTGGCAGCACCCCGGTGCGGTGCAGACTCCCGTGATCGACGAATCAACAACTCCGACTCCGTCGAATTCTCTGGCGAATGATTTTTCAGTGATCGACACCTTACACTTTGGCCGCCCCGTATTGCTCCGCCGTGCTACTGCGGGCTACTACGGTGATCGATGTGGTGAAGGTGTTCCTCTGAACTTTGGCCCCGAGTAGTTATGTTACTGGTTCTGGCAGTACACCACTTGTCTGGTGGTGTGCTGAGATCTACTTTGACCTCAACACGGTCTTCACTTTGGTTTATGGTTTTATGTTGGCGCCTTTGAATTCTTCAATCTGACTTACTGGCACAGAGCTTTTCAGTAGTTTAGCAGGACTTGCATTGCCTGTATGTTTTTCTCTTGTGCTGGTTAGAGGGATTCCAATTTGTGTATCAGAATTGCGCAGTTGGATTAGCAGTTAGGACTTGTCACCCTGGCTTCTGCCCTAGAGGTTTAACATTCTGACTCTCCTAGCCAGTCACCACCCACAGTGCTGGGGTGGTGTGCTGGAATCTGTATAGGCAACCCTGACAGGCAGGCCCCTATGACAGACCCCTAGGACCAACACTGGACTGCTGACTGATCTATAGGTTCGTGCTGTGACACACGCTGTGTCACAGGTAGGCTAGTTCTCGAGACCGTTGCGAGACCGTTCCGGGTATATCTAGCTTAGGGTTTATTTATCTTGAGAGTGTTTATCCACAGAGTTCGGGACCCTCTGATATCTAGTGAACTAGGATATTCCGGTACTATTTCACTTCTCGCATACAATAGTGAATATACCCCAACCGGATATATTCGGAGTGAGCCTAAATAGGTTGACTGTATTCAGAATATTGAGTGTGATAAAAGATATGATACCAAAACCTGCTGGATTTGGCACGCCGACACCCGACAGTGTCATAGTCTTCTGTGTCATCACCGATACGATTCGACTACTCTGACTACTTCATTGTCATCGGCGCCATCTCCGATATCGACTTCGGTAGTCAGACAGTTCATGCTTGCATCTGTCATTTCCACACCCGACTTCCTAGGGGTTGTCATCACATTCATTTCAGCGGAAGCTATTACACTTGGTATTATCTTGTGTATCGCTTCACACTTTCACGGTTGACATATGCGAGAGTTGCATACCTGTTTGTAGTGCTTCACTATGTTTGTTCTTGCAGCGGTTTGCGCCCACCACCGGCCTTAGGTGGTTTTAATTTACCGCAAATTATGGCTGGCTAAACGCCTTTATAAGGGCGTGGGGCCACGGATCGGAGGATGAAGTTCTAGGTTGCACGTAGTCACAGGGTAAAGTAGAGTGAGTGAGAGGCAAGTTTTCCGTCGTAAGCACAATTGCCTAGGACTATAGATGGACCGGATGCCTCCGTCCACCAGGCACTCAGCTGGCGCCCCAAAGACAGCCAGCACATGACTGCGAAACGCTGCCGCGATGGTGCTCGCTTCTTTGTTGGGGATGGGTACGCAGACTATAAATCTGGTGTACTGTAGTGCTCGGTCATGATGAGCACCCTGCTGTTGCCCGACCTCGTCACTCGCCTCCCTTTTGTCAAACCCCAGGTGTTTACTTAGTATCTTTTCTGTATGTTCGTATATTGTGCCAGTGTTCCCAAATACCATGACATGGTATGTTACTTTGTGGCCGTTCAGTTTCAGTAAATTTACCAATGGTGACACTATCGGGGACATTAGTACCGACATGTTGCTCCCTATGTTCAGCCAGACGTGCGCAAATGTGTGGACGTATCGACGTGTAAAATATATAAATATACGTATACAGCGCGTCCTTATGCACATTTTCGCTGCACGCCTCGTTCTGTCACGAGTGCCTATAAAACGTTGCGTAGTCCGTCACCGAGTATGCAACGTGAAATTAAAAATATTTGCCCGATCGTGGTTTTTGGCAGTTTTTAAAACTGTCGCCGCCGCGTAAACCGCACGGGCAAATTCGGTTTACCGTATGCGCTCACACGTCCGTGGCGGACGCACCGCGCGATCGCCAGCGCCCCCGACTCCTTGCAGTACGCCTCCGTCAGTGTCGGTAGCGACGGTCGCATCGTGTAGCAGCGCTCGCGCAGGTAGTAACGCGTGTAGCCGCCGCGAACGATCCAGGTGCGCGTGGGGTACGCCCCGAAATCTGTCCCCGACGGCGTCGGGTCGCTCGCGGGCGTGTTGGATGCGGCGTTGGCCTCGCAGGTTGTCCCCGCGTTAATGGCTATGTACGCTTCGTACTGCGCAACGTCGGTGAGCGAAGCGTCGTTCCAGCTGCGTGCGCACGCATCGGCGCGCCCGTGCAGATACTCCGCGCGCGTCGTTTCGACCCATGCGTCGTTCTCGGTGGACTCGATGGTCAGACGAGCGTACAGCACCTCCGCCTCAAGCGCGACGTAGCTACGAGCGTAGCCGTCCACGGCCATGGTGCTCCGCGCGCGCACTACGTTTTCGACAAGGCCGGCGGGGGGCGATACGCTGGGGGCCGGCGTGAGCGCAACAAGCTGCAGGAACGCCGCCTGCAGCAGCTGCGTGCTCGACAGCACGCCCGACGACCCCGTCGTGCCCACGGTGGTGATCGGCACG
>LGRX02002379.1:24732-37056 GCA_001247695.2 Cymbomonas tetramitiformis
GGTGGGCGCGCTCGTGATCGGCGCGTGCGTCCGTGGGTACCCATGGGATCGTTGCTTGTCTGAAGCAGCATCATAGGGTAATATTCGATCACGTTACGTACCCATCATGTGGGTGAAATTGTTGTCGAAGGCGTCACGGAAGCGATCGGACTCCTCCGTGCCGACGCTGGGCAGCACCACGCTGAAGTCGATTATGACCGCGGTGTCAGGGTAGTCCGGGTCCGTCTCCACAGCGTGCAGCACCACCGCGAGTGCGGATGCCGTGACCGTCAGTTCAAACTCCTCCCGCATGACGGCCGTCATGCCTACGAGAAGCTCTTGGTAGGCCTCGGTGAAGCCCTCTTCCTCATCGTACAAAAGCGCGAAGGTCGCCAGGTTCAACATCCGCACTTTCAGGTCGACTCGGTTTTCCGCGTAAATCGGCACGTACGGTCCGACCAACGCGTCGCCGGTGCACAACGCCGCCTCACCGGCGTCGATGTGCGCCTGGCACTCGGGGTCGACGGTCATGGTGTCCTGACCGACGAAACGGCGCACCTGCTCGAAAAATTCGCTATCAGCTCGTGCGCGTACGCCGTGTACCGGTCGCCCTCAGCAGACGCCAGCCTGCGGCGCGCGGCGCCGTCCGTGTAGTACATTTCGGCCCAGATTGTCGGAAAGTGCAGCGGTATTCTGTAGCGGGTCTGGTTGCCGGTGCTGCCCTCCGGAAGGTTGTGCTCGACCAGCGAGTCGAACTGCGATTCCCCGGTGGTGGGGGTTTGGGACACCGTAGGCGCGGCACTGTAGTCCGGGGCCCGCGTGGTGGGCGTCGCGCTCGGCGCCAGCGTGGCCGGCGATGCGGAGGGCGACGACGTGGCGGGCGACGCGGTGGGGGAGAGAGTGGTGGGCGCTGCGGTCGTCGGCGATGTGGTGGGGTGCGTGGTGGTGGGATGCGTGGTGGTGGGGTGCGTGGTGGGCGCGCTTGTGGTGGGGGTGGCGCTGGGAGCCAAGGTGGTGGGCGGCGCCGATGGCCCGAGCGTGGTGGGCGTCGCGGTTGCGGGCGAGCCGGTGGGCTGCGCCGTGGTCGGCGACCGAGTCATCGGAGACGTGGTGGGCGCACGCGTGGTGGGCGCGCGCGTAGGTACGTCGGTGGTGGGTGAGCCCGTGGGGGTAAACGTTATTGGGCACGAAGTGGGAACTGATTCCGCGCGATCGAGATGTCATCAGACCTGAGACAGGTCGTCATCGTCATTTCGCCGGATCCGAGGTGCCACCGCTCCGAGGTGCACATGGTAAAACTGCGAACGGAAGGTCAAAGGCAAAGGGAAAGGCAAAGGGTTTAAGATTTAGCGGCAGTAGGAATAGTTTTCAGAAGCATATGGAAAGTATTCTAGTGCTTCTGAAAACTATTCCTACTTCTTCTATATCCTAAACCCTTTGCCTTGCCTTTTACTGCTGCACGCGACCAGCAAGCATCTTTGAAACTTCCAAGTTTCAAAGATGCGTTTTGTATTTTGGGTGCACCCTAAAATTACAAAACAGCCGAGCGCTTCCCGTTTGTGCGGGATATTCACATGTATTCCATGGAATATTTCATATGGATTAACACACATGCACACGCAGGGGAAACCCTCGGCTGCTTGGCATCTTTGGGTTTGGGTTTGGGTTCGAACCCAAACCCGAACCCAAAACATCTGCCTTAGAAATAAATTGCGCGTTGGGCGCACAAGTAACTTGACGCCTTGAGCTTCAGGTAACGTAAAGATATATCCCTTGGCAGTATTTGTGCCAAGCTTCGTGCTCTAGGACGCACGGGAAGCCCTCGGCTGTTTGGCATCTTTGCGTTTGGGTTCGAACCCACACCCAAACCCAAAACATCTGCCTTAGAAATAAATTGCGCGTTTCGCGCACAAGTAACTTGAAGCCTTGAGCTTCAGGTAACTTAAAGATATGTATCTTGGCAGTATTTGTGCCAAGCTTCGTGCTCTAGGACGCACGGGAAGCCCTCGGCTGTTTGGCATCTTTGGGTTTGGGGGTTCGAACCCAAACCCAAAACATCTGCCTTAGAAATAAATTGCGCGTTTCGCGCACAAGTAACTTGAAGCCTTGAGCTTCAGGTAACTTAAAGATATGTACCTTGGCAGTATTTGTGCCAAGTTTCGTGCTCTAGGACGCACGGGAAGCCCTCAGCTGTTTGGCATCTTTGGGTTTGGGTGTCACGTTCGAACCCAAACCCAAAACATCTGCCTTAGAAATAAATTGCGCGTTTCGCGCACAAGTAACTTGAAGCCTTGATCTTCAGGTAACTTAAAGATATGTATCTTGGCAGTATTTGTGCCAAGCTTCGTGCGCTAGGACGCAAGGGAAGCCCTCGGCTCTTTGCCATCTTTGGGTTTGGGTACGTTCGAACCCAAACCCAAAGGCAAAGGCATAGGACAGTTTCGTAAATTTTGTCCCGATGCCTTCGCAACCTCGCATGCTAACTCATATTATAATGAATATTCAACATTCAAGCGTTGGATACCCCACGCCAACGGGAAGCGCTCGGCTGATTTGTTATTTGGGTATGCGCACCCAAATGACAAAAAACGCATCTTTGAAACTCGTTAGTTTCAAAGATGCGTGGCCGATGCCTTCGTGCTTATGCGTATATTTCATATGAAATATGCCATGGAATAAATGTGAATATCCCGCACAAACGGGAAGCGCTCGGCTGTTTTGTAATTTTAGGGTGCACCCAAAATACAAAACGCATCCTTTGAAACTCGGAAGTTTCAAAGATGCTTGCCGGTCGCGTGCAGCAGTAAAAGGCAAGGCAAAGGGTTTAGGATATAGAAGAAGTAGGAATAGTTTTCAGAAGCACTAGAATACTTTCCATATGCTTCTGAAAACTATTCCTACTGCCGCTAAATCTTAAACCCTTTGCCTTCCCCTTTGCCTTTGACCTTCCGTTCGCAGCTTTACCATGTGCACCTCGGAGCGGTGGCACCTCGGATCCGGCGAAATGACGATGACGACCTGTCTCAGGTCTGATGACATCTCGATCGCGCGGAATCAGTTCCCACTTCGTGCCCAATAACGTTTACCCCGGTGGGTGCGTCGGTGGTGGGGTGACGCGTGGTGGGCGCGGCGGTGGGGCTGCGGGTGGTGGGCGCGCTCGTGGGCGTGCGCGTGGGGGTTGCGGTGGGCGTGCGCGTGCGGGCGGTGGTGGCGGGCGGACTCGGAGGACTCGGCGGTGGCAGGTAGGCGGAGCGGTTTAAGAAGCGGAGGCAGGTAAGTAGGTGGGGGAGGACGAGGAGGTGGCGGGGAGAGAGCGATGGTGGTGGGGCGATGGCGGCGGTGGCGAAGATTGGCGGAGGAGGTGAGGGCGACAGCGGTGGGGGCGACGGTGGCGGAGGGAAGGGCGGAGGTGATGGAGGAGGTGGTGAGGAGGCGGCGGGGACGGAGGAGCTGGTGCACGAGGGGGATAAGGGCAGGCAGCAATGGCGGGAGAGCCGAGGGAGGTGGCAGCCTTACTTGGTGGTGGCGGGGAAGGCGATATGGTGAATTAGAGGCGATGGCGGCGGTGGCGAAGGTGGCGGAGGTGAGGGCGACGGCGGTGGGGGCAACAGTGGCGGAGAAGGTGAGGGCGGCGGTAGGCAGGGCGGGAACGGCGGCGGTGGCAGGAGTGGGGGCTGGGTGGTGGGGGGTGGGCGCGGAGGCGGTGGCGGCGGTGGCGGGTGAGGGTGGGGGCATCGGTGAAGGTGGCGGGCGGTGAAGGTGGCGGTGGCATCGGTGGGGGCGGTGGCGCAGGGGGTGGCGATTGCGGTTCCTCGACGCACAGACTGTCGTTTTTGGGTTTCGAGAGGCCTTCCGCGTGCTGGCAAAGCCAGGCGGCCTCGCCGAAAAATAAGTCCGTAAGAAAGAAGGCGCGGTCTACCCTGTCTTGTAGCTCGGGCTCCGGTAGATTGCAATAATGGTACCATACCAACCGAAAGCTTCGGGTTGGTGGTGTCACCTCCGTGTAAGGTACCTGGTCCTTTTTGTCGCACCACTGGTCATTTTTGTCGCTGTCGCAGAATATTCTTTTGTCGCGAGACCACCGCACAGAATCTTCTCAAAAAAACAGTGAATTCTGTTCGTTCCCTTAAAGGGGTAAAGCAGGTTTTCAGAAAATAAAATAATAAATGGAGACATGAATTCGACATCGTCGTTCGAACAGTGTCAAGGTGCCCCAAAAATTTTCGCCATCCAAAATTTTAAACTTCAGGTTGTCGCAACTGTCTGTCAACCGACGGATCGGACCTTCGACCGACCGCTAGATCAGTCAAAATGAAATCTGACTCGGAAACCGAATCTAAATTTTGTCGCAAGCATGTAGAAGATACAGCAGCCCTCCGTCGACTGTTTACTTACCGACGGATCAAACCGTCGAACGACCGCTCGATCAGAAAAAAATGAAATCCGCATCGGAAACCGAATCTAGTTTGTGTCGCTAGGATGTCGAAGATACAGCAGCCCTCCAGTCGACTGTTTGTCGACCGAACGATCTAACCGTCGACAGACCGCCCGATCAGTAAAAATACAGAAATCCGCTCGATCGATCAGAAATCCGCATCGGAAATCGAATCTTGGGGCTGTCACAAGAAGTGTCGCAAGACTGTCGCAAGGATCTAGGATGTAGAAGATCCAGTACAGCAGCCCTCCAGAGTCCAGTCGACTGTTTTCCGACCGCGTGTCCGCGTCACAGTCCGCGTCACGGTCCCATCTTCCCAAGGTCACCGTCACCACATCTTGAACAACTACAGTATCCTTTAATCTTAAGCGACCGACATCGACAACCTGTATTGTAATTACCAGGCGCCGACAACGACCAACCGACCTCCGCGGCGTATTGATGTTCTTCGTTTGTTTTTTTTGTTTGACTATTTTAGTTTCTGACTAGCGCACTGTTCCCTACAGTGTTGTTTACTCCGCCCTTTTTGTACTTTGTTTCTGCGCTGGGATTGCGCCCTTGGAGCCCCTAGACATTTTTCTTATCCCCAACACGCATGCCTTGTATAGCGCGCTGTTCTTTTTGCAGGATCTAGTGCGTTGAACGAAGGCAACAGAAAACTTGGCTGCTAGCTCCCTTTTAGCATTTCGGTTTGATTTCGTTGGCAGTGCTTGAATTCCGTCCGCCGGGAATCTTGCACGCCGATCGACTCCCATCTCTGCTCTTTAGCGTGCAGTTATTTGCAGAATCTCGTGCGCTGTCGGTGACTGACGCATTGCCTCCCTTTCCGGAGTTTGTTTTTACGCTGGGAGTGCTTGGAGCCCGTTGGGCATCTTGCCTATCGGGTTGGGTTCGATTCCCAACACCTCTGCTGACTGGCGCGCTGTTTTTTTGCAGGTTAGCATGCGTTTTCGGCGTCAACATTGCTGTCTTTTTTTATTTTCGTGCGTTGCTGTTACGATGTGCATGCTATTGTTTTGACTATCCTAAATTGTACTTATTTACAGATCTGTGCCTGCAGGAACTCTGCGATTTTTGGCCGTCTGTAGCACTGGAAGGAGCTGTAGGCAACTCTGCCGATTTCCAAGACTGCTATTGCTTACTTTAGGATAGATGAACTGTTTTAATTGATTGATCGATACGTAGTTTTTGTTTGCTGTCTCGTTCCATTTACATGCTTTAATATTGTAATAATATTATATGTTAGAGTATAGCACAATCCTGCTTGCATCCTTCAGTGTCCATGCATTGAATGTGCCTAGATATTGTAATAATAGGCCATGTTTAAACTGTGTCAAATTCCTGTGTGAAACAATAGACCCGTTATCGACCTGTGTTGTTCACCACGGGTAAGAAAAAATTTCTTAAAATTTTCCTAAATTTTTACGACAAAATGACCATTTTATCATTTTCGTCGCAAGCTGCGACAAAAATGACCGTTTGGTCATTTTCGTCGCAGCCTGCGACAAAGGAATATTCTTGCGACAGCGACAAAAATGACCATCGGTGCGACAAAAATGACCCGCTACCTCCGTGTAAACCTCCGTGAACACGCCGTTGCCGTCGATCTCCAGATCCGCAGTCGGTGGGTCGGTTGCCAGATTGGTGACGCCCGTTATGCGTGTTCCGTGCAAGTGGAACCTTTGTTTGCTAGAGACCGTCAGCCAGACTGTACTCCAAGTACGCCCGAAGCGTTGAAGGCGAGCTTAACGCGTACGCGTCGTTCATCCCCGGGCGTATCGCTACTCGGTAAGTCAAAGTGTAGCGACCACCAATAACCACGCCGGCACTCAGAGCAACGTCCTGCGCGATGTAGTGATCACAGCCTTGCACGACTGCTACGATGGCGTCTGTGGTAATCGAGGCGTCGTTTGCCTGCCAATATTGATGCGCATTAGCCGCTGTGACCAGCGTGATGCCGACGTTGGATACCGCCCAGTTATTCGGATAAAGCGTGTTGCTCATTGATCTAAAAGATCCTATGGTCGACAGTGTCACGGTGTCCACGATCGTGATCCGTGTCCGACCACGGATACGCGCACAGCTTCGCGGCGTCGTCCGTCGGAGCTGCCGTAATTGCTGCCGTGCCACCGCACGCCTGCAAAGCGTAGACGTCGTCATTGTTGCGCATTTTAACACGCACCCGCGTGTAACCTTCCACGACGCTCATCCCCGCGTAGTGGGCGTCGTTCACGCTGGTGGCCAAGAATTGCACGTCGGTAAACTCGCGGTCGAAGTGGTCGCACGCTTCCAATTCGACCAGACGCCCGTCGCCGTCGTTTGCGTGTGCCCTGTTCATTTTTGCGACGCATAAGTGGTTTAAGTATACCGGTTCGCCGTTGTCGTCATGCCCGCTAAAGCTGTCAGTGTCATCCAAAGGATTCAGCAGCTGCAGCTCGTTGTTAAGAGACAAAAAATCAAAAAGCATGCACGAGTTGACAAAGTAGTCGTCGTTGAGTGTTATGTAGCTACCCGGTGCCACCCCTGAATGTCGATAGTCCAGACATCGCAGACTGTGGCGTGTATCAGCATGTAGGCGTACCGCACGCCGATGTCGTAATGCCGTTCGGCGCAGGTGCCAAATTTCCCAACACCGAGACGTGGTGGCATGATCGCTGCACCGCCGTCCCGACGCGGCACGGATCGCTCCAAAACAAAGCCACGGTTAGCGTACGCTTTGGCCATGCCGGACGAACGATACCCCGTGAACCCGCCACCGCGGAAATCGTTGTAATCGGCGTGTAGTCGCGGGTCGCCCCACACGCCGTTGAGCACCTCGCAGTGCGCGTGCATCGCCGAGTTGTACGTTACGGCCAGAAGGAAACGGAGTCCAAACTTGTGGGCCAGTGGCAGAGTTTTTTATCCGCGTACCCGGAGTAGTAAAATCCACGGCCCTGAAAATTGGACGTGCTGCAACCCTGGTAAGGGTGCCTGTTGTCCCTGTCGTCGACAGGCGTGATCGCCCAACACGAGTCGGAGACCAACGTCACGTCGATGCCGTGCGGATTGTCCCGGACGCTGTTGGGATCCCGACCGAGATTGCACGCACGGCAAAACAACGCAGGCACGATAAACGCGTTGGCGTCCCAGCCTAAAGATTCGCGCAACGTCTGACCGCCGTACACACCGCGAGTGGTGCACTGACTTGCGACCGCGTCGTACGGGTCGTTAAGCTCCACGATCAGCACGTCCGTGTCACCCAAACGAATGGAGAATATGTCGCTGTACTCCGGGACAAACACCTGTAAACGCCAAACCTCTTGAATCGGGGGTGCCGGGCACCCTCCCAACACGCGCTCCACGTCGTCGGAGGTTGGCGTCCACTGCAGCTCCGCGACGTATTTACCCGCGGACGTCAAATCTGAAAAAGGCTGATACTGTTCAAACGGGTAGGACAGAGGTGTGTAATCCATAAACCGCAGCTGCGTCACATCCGCGAACGGAGACGGGTACGTTCCTGCGACGACACCCTCATCTTCGGCCAGGCATATAGGCTCGCCAACCGGTGGAGCGTTCGGGGTGTAGCGCGGCGCTTGGGGCGCACGAGGCGGCGGTGGAGGGGGCGAAGGAGGTGGTGAGGGTGGCGGTGGCGGACACGGCGGGGGCGGAGGGTGATGGCGGTGGAGATGGAGGTGGCGCTGGCGAAGGTGGGGGGCTGGGTGGCGGCGAAGGCCGGGGCGGAGGCGGTGATTGGGGTGGTGGGGAAGGCGGTGGAGGCATGAACGGAGACGGCGGAGGTGGACTGGGAGGTGGGCCCGGCATTGGCGGTCTGTGCGACGGTGGTGGCGGGGGTGGACGCGGTGGCGGAGGTGATGGCGGCGGAGGTGTGGGCGGCGGGGGTAACGGCGGTGGTGGCGAGGGCGGTGGCGGCGAACGGTAACGGAGAGGTGAGGAGGTGGGGATGATGATGGCGGTGGAGGTGATGGCGGTGGGGGGAGGGTGGTGGTGGTAAGGTGGTGGTGGCGAGGGCGGAGGAGGTAAAGGTGGTGGTGGGGAAGGTGGTTTCGGTGGCGGAGGCGACGGCGGCGGGGACGACGGCGATGGCGGAGGCGGACTGGGCGGTGGCGGCGAAGGGTACGCCGGCAAATTAGGATACATTGTACGTCATGCGCAAAAAGCATTCACCAGGAGGTACGCAATGCCTTTCTTTCGGCGCGTATCCGCTGATACTTTCCATCGTATCTTCATCGCGGTAGTAGTTTAAAGGGGCGTGACGACCGAACGTAGGGTTGTGTGAGAGTTGATAGCACGTTAGCGGTTCCCACGGGTACCCACTCACCCAACCAAATGTGGACGTTGCGTCCTGCACCGCCATTAGGTACGGCAACTCGGTGGCGTCGAAAGAATCGCTTTGCGATGAGCGAGTTTGCGTTTTGGCCGCGTATTTAACCACGCTAGCGCCGGTAGTTTGGGACATTTTGTAGTAAACCTCTTTTAAAGTGTACCGGCCACGCGAGTTACCGTTAGAGGCCTGGTTGAGGTATTCGTCATTTGTCAATACGGAATACAGGTCACAGACGTAAGCCGTATAATGAAACCCGATGCAATCCAGGGACATGTCGCAGTAGTCGGCACATTTCTAGTCTGCGTCGACGCTGTCCGCGGTTATAAGCACGTTCGAGGCGGTCGGTATGTTATCAGCATACGGTGTGCCGCCGTTAGGGTATGCTTGACCGTCGTGAGAGTCGGTCCATTGCATACCCGCCATATCATGCACAGGATCCGCTAGCAGCACACTCGCACAACCTATACATCGCAGCCACACGCCTCGTCCACGTCTTTCGCATTCTGTTATACCGGGTCCGGCGTACGCGTTGCAAAATCCTTCGCGTTCCGGCGTGTACCTTGTTTGAGGCATTTGCCAGCATTCGCCATCCTGAGGCAGGTGATAATTGTTGCCGTCGTACGGTGGGTTATCAGCATCAGTGAGTGTTCCCCCATGATAAAGCGTTCCTGTATTTACGTAGCAGTTGTTGGAATTTTCTCGCCACGCGGTCCAGTGCGCGCGCATGTACTTTAGATAGCCAACCGTTTGTATCGTAGGAAAACAGTGCGTTTTGTACCGCGCTCCACCGGATAAGGTATAATGCGCGGAATCGGTGCCGTAGTATAGATTGTTTTTGACTGCGGCTGCCTGGCTGAAGACGTTTCCGTTGGAATCTTCGAAAGGCCTAGTATCTTGCGACCGGTACCCGTAGTTGTAATTACGATCACGTACGTTCTCCATCATGTACGTCAGATCCGCCCGAGCGCCGCGTAACGTGCACACGCAACACACGCACGCGGCGAGCAATCTCAGTCCGCTTTGACGTAGCACGCGCGACTGTGAAAGTAGGACGGGCTTTGCAGAATGCCGGCGTACACGCGATGCGTCTCCGGGTCGAAGTTGGCCACGGCGGGTTTCGGGCGGACGTAGCACGTCGCGGGGGCGCACTCCCATACCGCGCACGCCACGCGCTCGCTGTTGCGTTGTGCATGGACAGCATGCACGTCCGACCTTCGTGATAATAGGCGGCGCATGCGGACGTATGTGAACACGCGTCGCGGCAATCGACAAACGATATATCCTCCTCAGGTGGCGTCTCGGCGGTGGCCGTTACCGCGCAGGTAGGTGAGCGCGAGAGCTCCGCGTCGTCGTTCAGGGTGTACGTGGAGTTTGTGTGATGCGCGTAGCACGGTCCGTAACCCCGTTCTTCGTAGCGCGCGGCCCGAGCGCGTATTATAAATATTAGCAGAATGCAGTGGTAAAGAGCAAGACTTACGATTCGGAAACGCATGAGTCCCTTCGCGTCAGTGTGCGTCTTTTACGCGGCATTTACGAGCGCGTCATGCAGGGGTAGGACTCGTACATATCGCCGAACTCCGAGTAACCAGTATAAGACGTCGCCCACCGCGTCAAAATTCGGAAACGCCGGCAAAGAACGTACCGCCACCGAACTGTCGTTGTATATCGACGCGCACACGTTAGAATGGTCGACTTTGGAGGCGAAAAACAGCGCGCAACGCGCTCCGTCGTGATGGTACGCGGCACAAGACGCGATCGTGCCGCGAGCGATTTCGCACTCGTCCACCAAGATGTCGAAAGTAGGATCGACGGAGGTGCACACGAATCCGCGCGTGATCACCGCGGTGCCGTTGTAGTTGTCGACCTCGGGGTACGCAAAACACGGTCCGTATCCAACGGGCACAAACTGGTGGCTTCGGTCGAAATTGGACGCGTGTGCTAAGTGAGTTGTGCACCGCACCAACAAAAGAGGCACGAGCGCGCGCAACATTAGGTGCTCCCCACCGTTGCGCGGCTATTTATATTAGCCTCGACCCGGCGCAAGCTTATTTAGACGCCCAGTCCGTCGCACCACTTGCGCGTGCTGCATGTTGAACCCGACAAATGGCCGTCGCGAACCCACCAACGCCGGGCGTCGCGTTCGCCGACCAGGGAGACATTTTTGAACCGGTGCTCGCGAATGTGCGTCACGTGCCCGCTCGGTGGGGGGAGTTCAGTCGCGAGGCCGGCTCCGCGGTTAGCATCCTGTTGAAGGACACCCTTGAGATACAATATGTAAAACTCGGTATGCTCATGCATGATGGACTAGCTGGCATTTCTATCGACAACGCCGCGGGTAGAGAACTGAGCACAAACCAACACTGCTTTAACGCACTGCAACGTTCCGTTGCCTGCACTTTCGGCTGATATGATGGGTACGCGCAGCATAAATGAGAACTGGCTCGGTGCGCGGATACCGTCGGGGTTCCGTCTGAATACGCCCACGGCTGAAGAATGTTACAGTTCGAATTTTTGTGACCTGCCGCAAACGTTCCGTTGCACGCGCTTTCGGCTAGTGCTCGGCGGCCAGGCATATAAAGATCACTTGCTAACTGGCTCCATTTGCCTGGTGCCGGGCAAGATGCGGTCGAGTTTCCGTGAATAGGTAAGTACATACGTGTACCTCACATTTAAGGAAATGCTAGGTTAAGGAAACAGCCAGCTTTTCGGGGGGGTGGGGGGTCGGAAAAATGCGAAAAAAGCTGGGCTGGAAAAAAACATTAAGAAAATGTACCCAAATAAGGAAATGAAGGCTGCCGAATCATTTCGTTAACGGAAATCGGAAAGTCATATTAAGGAAACGAAGGCTAGCCGAACATCAGAAAATTCCATTATTATTAAGGAAATTGTAGCTGAATCTAAGGAAATTATAGTCGATATTTCATGAAATTCTGAAAATTTTCAATGGCAAATAAAGGCTTTTTCTGCACCGCGTTTATTATTAAGGATTATTGGTTAATGCACGATAGCTACAGTCCACCTCGTTCCCTTTAGTCTTCACAAAGCGCGTGAAACCGTGATCGAAGAGACGCGAGGTTTTCCGCTTCTTCGGATCTATTGCTACTTTCGTCGCTAAGGACTTCGCGATTGGAGAAGGGACTACCGATTCGGAAATAGTGGCACTTGATATTGACTTGCTCCCTATTGGGATATCCATAATTGCGGGAAGGTCCTCATCCGAGTCTTCAACCAACTCAACCGTGTCACTCTGCATTGACGCTTTCTCGGTCTCACCGCTGGGACTCTCATTGAGTGGCGCTTTGGCCTTGATACGCGATATGACTATCGACTTCAAGTCGTCGTAGTCTATCTGACTAATCATCCCACTTTGCAAGTCAGCATGCAATTCTCGCAGTTCCTGGCGACTGCTCGGATCCATGCTGAATTTAAGAGAATGCGCTGGCTGACTGCGCTTTCCAGTCCCTAAAAAGAAATGGATTTAAGAGAAGAGGCTGGCTGACGCTCGAATCGCGTTTCCTATTCGTTAGTAATTTCGGTAAGAGGCTGACGCTGGCAGGGGGGGGGGGGGTCAGAAAAATACGAAAAA
>LGRX02002380.1:0-12939 GCA_001247695.2 Cymbomonas tetramitiformis
CTTGCCATCGATGAGGGTCTCAAGGAAGGAAGGACGGAGGGAGGGAGGTGGTTGCACACAGGACTCCTCCTCGGCCGCACCCCAAGATGCTCAGCATGGCGCCGACACACAGGTCCACGCCTGCTCCCCCATCCCAACCACCACGCCTGCCCGTCTAGAATCATGGATTTGCATGCATTCTATCATGTGCCCTCCCAATTAATATCATGCCATAGTACTGAGTTCACTTGCCATCGATGAGAGTCTCAAGGAAGGAAGGAAGGAGGGAGGGAGGTGGTTGCACACAGGACTCCTCCTCGGCCGCACCCAAGATGCTCAGCGTGGCACCGACACACAGGTCCACGCCTGCTCCCACATCCCAACCACCACGCCTGCCCGCCTAGAATCATGGATTTGCATGCATTCTATCATGTGCCCTCCCAATCAATATCATGCCATAGTACTGAGTTCACTTGCCATCGATGAGGGTCTCATGGAAGGAAGGAAGGAGGGAGGGAGGTGGTTGCACACAGGACCCCTCCTCGGCCGCACCCCAAGATGCTCAGCATGGCGCCGACACACAGGTCCACGCCTGCTCCCACATCCCAACCACCACGCCTGCCCGTCTAGAATCATGGATTTGCATGCATTCTATCATGTGCTCTCCCAATTAACATCATGCCATAGTACTGAGTTCACTTGCCATCGATGAGAGTCTCAAGGAAGAAAGGAAGGAAGGAAGGAGGTTGTTGCACACAGGACCCCTCCTCGGCCGCACCCCAAGATGCTCAGCATGGCACCGACACTCAGGTCCACGCCTGCTCCCACATCCCAACCACCACTCCTGCCCGCCTTGAATCATGGATTTGCATGCATTCTATCATGTGCCCTCCCAATCAATATCATGCCATAGTACTGAGTTCACTTGCCATCGATGAGAGTCTCAAGGAATAAAGGAAGGAAGGAGGGAGGGAGGTGGTTGCACACAGGACCCCTCCTCGGCCGCACCCCAAGATGCTCAGCGTGGCACCGACACACAGGTCCACGCCTGCTCCCACATCCCAACCACCACGCCTGCCCGCCTAGAATCATGTATTTGCATGCATTCTATCATGTGCCCTCCCAATTAACATCATGCCATAGTACCAAGCTCACTTGCCATCGACGAGAGTCTCAAGGAAGGAAGAAAGGAAGGAAGGAAGGAAGGAGCTTGTTGCACACAGGACCCCTCCTCGGCCGCACCCCAAGATGCTCAGCATGGCACCGACACACAGGTCCACGCCTGCTCCCACATCCCAACCACCACGCCAGCCCGCCTTGAATCATGGATTTGCATGCATTCTATCATGTGCCCTCCCAATTAACATCATGCCATAGTACCAAGCTCACTTACGCCTGCTCCCACATCCCAACCACCACGCCTGCCCGCCTAGAATCATGGATTTGCATGCATTCTATCATGTGCCCTCCCAATTAACATCATGCCATAGTATTGAGCTCACTTGCCATCGATGAGGGTCTCATGGAAGGAAGGACGGAGGGAGGGAGGGAGGTGGTTGCACACAGGACCCCTCCTCGGCCGCACCCCAAGATGCTCAGCGTGGCACCGACACACAGGTCCACGCCTGCTCCCACATCCCGACCACCACGCCTGCCCGCCTAGAATCATGGATTTGCATGCATTCTATCATGTGCCCTCCCAATCAATATCATGCCATAGTACTGAGTTCACTTGCCATCGATGAGAGTCTCAAGGAAGAAAGGAAGGAAGGAAGGAGGGAGGTGGTTGCACACAGGACCCCTCCTCGGCCGCACCCCAAGATGCTCAGCGTGGCACCGACACACAGGTCCACGCCTGCTCCCACATCCCAACCACCACGCCTGCCCGCCTAGAATCATGGATTTGCATGCATTCTATCATGTGCCCTCCCAATCAATATCATGCCATAGTACTGAGTTCACTTGCCATCGATGAGAGTCTCAAGGAAGGAAGGAAGGACGGAGGGAGGGAGGTGGTTGCACACAGGACTCCTCCTCGGCCGCACCCCAAGATGCTCAGCGTGGCACCGACACACAGGTCCACGCCTGCTCCCACATCCCAACC
This sequence comes from Cymbomonas tetramitiformis, assembly GCA_001247695.2. NCBI lineage: Eukaryota > Viridiplantae > Chlorophyta > Pyramimonadophyceae > Pyramimonadales > Pyramimonadaceae > Cymbomonas > Cymbomonas tetramitiformis. The sequence goes on from LGRX02002380.1 coordinate 2,084, forward strand.
ACCACGCCTGCCCGCCTAGAATCATGGATTTGCATGCATTCTATCACGTGCCCTCCCAATTAACATCATGCCATAGTACCAAGCTCACTTGCCATCGACGAGAGTCTCAAGGAAGGAAGAAAGGAAGGAAGGAAGGAGCTTGTTGCACACAGGACCCCTCCTCGGCCGCACCCCAAGATGCTCAGCATGGCACCGACACACAGGTCCACGCCTGCTCCCACATCCCAACCACCACGCCTGCCCGCCTTGAATCATGGATTTGCATGCATTCTATCATGTGCCCTCCCAATTAACATCATGCCATAGTACCAAGCTCACTTACGCCTGCTCCCACATCCCAACCACCACGCCTGCCCGCCTAGAATCATGGATTTGCATGCATTCTATCATGTGCCCTCCCAATTAACATCATGCCATAGTACTGAGCTCACTTGCCATCGATGAGGGTCTCATGGAAGGAAGGAAGGAAGGAGGGAGGGAGGTGGTTGCACACAGGACCCCTCCTCGGCCGCACCCCAAGATGCTCAGCGTGGCACCGACACACAGGTCCACGCCTGCTCCCACATCCCAACCACCACGCCTGCCCGTCTTGAATCATGGATTTGCATGCATTCTATCATGTGCCCTCCCAATCAATATCATGCCATAGTACTGAGTTCACTTGCCATCGATGAGAGTCTCAAGGAAGAAAGGAAGGAGGGAGGGAGGTGGTTGCACACAGGACCCCTCCTCGGCCGCACCCCAAGATGCTCAGCGTGGCACCGACACACAGGTCCACGCCTGCTCCCACATCCCAACCACCACGCCTGCCCGCCTAGAATCATGGATTTGCATGCATTCTATCATGTGCCCTCCCAATTAACATCATGCCATAGTATTGAGCTCACTTGCCATCGATGAGAGTCTCAAGGAAGGAAGGAGGGAGGGAGGGAGGTGGTTGCACACAGGACCCCTCCTCGGCCGCACCCCAAGATGCTCAGCATGGCACCGACACACAGGTCCACGCCTGCTCCCACATCCCAACCACCACGCCTGCCTGCCTAGAATCATGGATTTGCATGCATTCTATCATGTGCCCTCCCAATTAATATCATGCCATAGTACTGAGTTCACTTGCCATCGATGAGGGTCTCAAGGAAGGAAGGACGGAGGGAGGGAGGTGGTTGCACACAGGACCCCTCCTCGGCCGCACCCCAAGATGCTCAGCATGGCGCCGACACACAGGTCCACGCCTGCTCCCACATCCCAACCACCACGCCTGCCCGTCTAGAATCATGGATTTGCATGCATTCTATCATGTGCCCTCCCAATTAACATCATGCCATAGTACTGAGTTCACTTGCCATCGATGAGAGTCTCAAGGAAGAAAGGAAGGAAGGAAGGAGGTTGTTGCACACAGGACCCCTCCTCGGCCGCACCCCAAGATGCTCAGCATGGCACCGACACTCAGGTCCACGCCTGCTCCCACATCCCAACCACCACTCCTGCCCGCCTTGAAAAAGAAAAAGAAAAAAAGAAAAAACCACGCCCGTCGGGCGTATGAGTAAATTAATTTCCCCGGCCCTACTCTGGGCCGGCCTGCCCGCCTTGAATCATGGATTTGCATGCATTCTATCATGTGCCCTCCCAATTAATATCATGCCATAGTACTGAGTTCACTTGCCATCGATGAGAGTCTCAAGGAAGGAAGGAAGGAGGGAGGGAGGTGGTTGCACACAGGACCCCTCCTCGGCCGCACCCCAAGATGCTCAGCGTGGCACCGACACACAGGTCCACGCCTGCTCCCACATCCCAACCACCACGCCTGCCCGCCTAGAATCATGGATTTGCATGCATTCTATCATGTGCCCTCCCAATTAACATCATGCCATAGTACCAAGTTCACTTGCCATCGACGAGAGTCTCAAGGAAGGAAGAAAGGAAGGAAGGAAGGAGCTTGTTGCACACAGGACCCCTCCTCGGCCGCACCCCAAGATGCTCAGCATGGCGCCGACACACAGGTCCACGCCTGCTCCCACATCCCAACCACCACGCCTGCCCGTCTAGAATCATGGATTTGCATGCATTCTATCATGTGCCCTCCCAATTAACATCATGCCATAGTACTGAGCTCACTTGCCATCGATGAGAGTCTCAAGGAAGAAAGGAAGGAAGGAAGGAGGTTGTTGCACACAGGACCCCTCCTCGGCCGCACCCCAAGATGCTCAGCATGGCACCGACACTCAGGTCCACGCCTGCTCCCACATCCCAACCACCACTCCTGCCCGCCTTGAAAAAGAAAAAGAAAAAAAGAAAAAACCACGCCCGTCGGGCGTATGAGTAAATTAATTTCCCCGGCCCTACTCTGGGCCGGCCTGCCCGCCTTGAATCATGGATTTGCATGCATTCTATCATGTGCCCTCCCAATTAATATCATGCCATAGTACTGAGTTCACTTGCCATCGATGAGAGTCTCAAGGAAGGAAGGAAGGAGGGAGGGAGGTGGTTGCACCCAGGACCCCTCCTCGGCCGCACCCCAAGATGCTCAGCGTGGCACCGACACACAGGTCCACGCCTGCTCCCACATCCCAACCACCACGCCTGCCCGCCTAGAATCATGGATTTGCATGCATTCTATCATGTGCCCTCCCAATTAACATCATGCCATAGTACCAAGCTCACTTGCCATCGACGAGAGTCTCAAGGAAGGAAGAAAGGAAGGAAGGAAGGAAGGAGCTTGTTGCACACAGGACCCCTCCTCGGCCGCACCCCAAGATGCTCAGCATGGCACCGACACACAGGTCCACGCCTGCTCCCACATCCCAACCACCACGCCTGCCCGTCTAGAATCATGGATTTGCATGCATTCTATCATGTGCCCTCCCAATTAACATCATGCCATAGTACTGAGCTCACTTGCCATCGACGAGAGTCTCAAGGAAGGAAGAAAGGAAGGAAGGAAGGAGCTTGTTGCACACAGGACCCCTCCTCGGCCGCACCCCAAGATGCTCAGCATGGCACCGACACACAGGTCCACGCCTGCTCCCACATCCCAACCACCACGCCTGCCCGCCTTGAATCATGGATTTGCATGCATTCTATCATGTGCCCTCCCAATTAATATCATGCCATAGTACTGAGTTCACTTGCCATCGATGAGAGTCTCAAGGAAGGAAGGAAGGAAGGAGGGAGGGAGGTGGTTGCACACAGGACCCCTCCTCGGCCGCACCCCAAGATGCTCAGCGTGGCACCGACACACAGGTCCACGCCTGCTCCCACATCCCAACCACCACGCCTGCCCGTCTTGAATCATGGATTTGCATGCATTCTATCATGTGCCCTCCCAATCAATATCATGCCATAGTACTGAGTTCACTTGCCATCGATGAGAGTCTCAAGGAAGAAAGGAAGGAGGGAGGGAGGGAGGGAGGTGGTTGCACACAGGACCCCTCCTCGGCCGCACCCCAAGATGCTCAGCATGGCACCGACACACAGGTCCACGCCTGCTCCCACATCCCAACCACCACGCCTGCCCGTCTTGAATCATGGATTTGCATGCATTCTATCATGTGCCCTCCTAATTAATATCATGCCATAGTACTGAGTTCACTTGCCATCGATGAGAGTCTCAAGGAAGGAAGGAAGGAGGGAGGGAGGTGGTTGCACACAGGACCCCTCCTTCCTCGGCCGCACCCCAAGATGCTCAGCGTGGCACCGACACACAGGTCCACGCCTGCTCCCACATCCCAACCACCACGCCTGCCCGCCTTGAATCATGGATTTGCATGCATTCTATCATGTGCCCTCCCAATTAATATCATGCCATAGTACCAAGCTCACTTGCCATCGATGAGGGTCTCATGGAAGGAAGGAAGGAAGGAGGGAGGTGGTTGCACACAGGACCCCTCCTCGGCCGCACCCCAAGATGCTCAGCGTGGCACCGACACACAGGTCCACGCCTGCTCCCACATCCCAACCACCACGCCTGCCCGCCTAGAATCATGGATTTGCATGCATTCTATCATGTGCCCTCCCAATCAATATCATGCCATAGTACTGAGTTCACTTGCCATCGATGAGGGTCTCATGGAAGAAAGGAAGGAAGGAGGGAGGGAGGTGGTTGCACACAGGACCCCTCCTCGGCCGCACCCCAAGATGCTCAGCATGGCACCGACACACAGGTCCACGCCTGCTCCCACATCCCAACCACCACGCCTGCCCGTCTAGAATCATGGATTTGCATGCATTCTATCATGTGCCCTCCCAATTAATATCATGCCATAGTACTGAGTTCACTTGCCATCGATGAGAGTCTCAAGGAAGGAAGGAAGGAAGGAGGGAGGGAGGTGGTTGCACACAGGACCCCTCCTCGGCCGCACCCCAAGATGCTCAGCGTGGCACCGACACACAGGTCCACGCCTGCTCCCACATCCCAACTACCACGCCTGCCCGCCTAGAATCATGGATTTGCATGCATTCTATCATGTGCCCTCCCAATTAACATCATGCCATAGTATTGAGCTCACTTGCCATCGATGAGAGTCTCATGGAAGGAAGGAAGGAGGGAGGGAGGTGGTTGCACACAGGACCCCTCCTCGGCCGCACCCCAAGATGCTCAGCGTGGCACCGACACACAGGTCCACGTCTGCTCCCACATCCCAACCACCACGCCTGCCCGCCTTGAATCATGGATTTGCATGCATTCTATGCATTCTATCATGTGCCCTCCCAATTAATATCATGCCATAGTACTGAGTTCACTTGCCATCGACGAGAGTCTCAAGGAAGGAAGGAAGGAGGGAGGGAGGTGGTTGCACACAGGACCCCTCCTCGGCCGCACCCCAAGATGCTCAGCGTGGCACCGACACACAGGTCCACGCCTGCTCCCACATCCCAACCACCACGCCTGCCCGCCTAGAATCATGGATTTGCATGCATTCTATCATGTGCCCTCCCAATTAACAGCATGCCATAGTATTGAGCTCACTTGCCATCGATGAGGGTCTCATGGAAGGAAGGAAGGAAGGGAGGGAGGGAGGTGGTTGCACACAGGACCCCTCCTCGGCCGCACCCCAAGATGCTCAGCGTGGCACCGACACACAGGTCCACGCCTGCTCCCACATCCCAACCACCACGCCTGCCCGCCTAGAATCATGGATTTGCATGCATTCTATCATGTGCCCTCCCAATTAACATCATGCCATAGTACTGAGCTCACTTGCCATCGATGAGGGTCTCATGGAAGGAAGGAAGGAAGGAGGGAGGGAGGTGGTTGCACACAGGACCCCTCCTCGGCCGCACCCCAAGATGCTCAGCGTGGCACCGACACACAGGTCCACGCCTGCTCCCACATCCCAACCACCACGCCTGCCCGTCTTGAATCATGGATTTGCATGCATTCTATCATGTGCCCTCCCAATCAATATCATGCCATAGTACTGAGTTCACTTGCCATCGATGAGAGTCTCAAGGAAGAAAGGAAGGAGGGAGGGAGGGAGGTGGTTGCACACAGGACCCCTCCTCGGCCGCACCCCAAGATGCTCAGCGTGGCACCGACACACAGGTCCACGCCTGCTCCCACATCCCAACCACCACGCCTGCCCGCCTAGAATCATGGATTTGCATGCATTCTATCATGTGCCCTCCCAATTAACATCATGCCATAGTATTGAGCTCACTTGCCATCGATGAGAGTCTCAAGGAAGGAAGGAGGGAGGGAGGGAGGTGGTTGCACACAGGACCCCTCCTCGGCCGCACCCCAAGATGCTCAGCATGGCACCGACACACAGGTCCACGCCTGCTCCCACATCCCAACCACCACGCCTGCCTGCCTAGAATCATGGATTTGCATGCATTCTATCATGTGCCCTCCCAATTAATATCATGCCATAGTACTGAGTTCACTTGCCATCGATGAGGGTCTCAAGGAAGGAAGGACGGAGGGAGGGAGGTGGTTGCACACAGGACCCCTCCTCGGCCGCACCCCAAGATGCTCAGCATGGCGCCGACACACAGGTCCACGCCTGCTCCCACATCCCAACCACCACGCCTGCCCGTCTAGAATCATGGATTTGCATGCATTCTATCATGTGCCCTCCCAATTAACATCATGCCATAGTACTGAGCTCACTTGCCATCGATGAGAGTCTCAAGGAAGAAAGGAAGGAAGGAAGGAGGTTGTTGCACACAGGACCCCTCCTCGGCCGCACCCCAAGATGCTCAGCATGGCACCGACACTCAGGTCCACGCCTGCTCTCACATCCCAACCACCACTCCTGCCCGCCTTGAAAAAGAAAAAGAAAAAAAGAAAAAACCACGCCCGTCGGGCGTATGAGTAAATTAATTTCCCCGGCCCTACTCTGGGCCGGCCTGCCCGCCTTGAATCATGGATTTGCATGCATTCTATCATGTGCCCTCCCAATTAATATCATGCCATAGTACTGAGTTCACTTGCCATCGATGAGAGTCTCAAGGAAGGAAGGAAGGAGGGAGGGAGGTGGTTGCACCCAGGACCCCTCCTCGGCCGCACCCCAAGATGCTCAGCGTGGCACCGACACACAGGTCCACGCCTGCTCCCACATCCCAACCACCACGCCTGCCCGCCTAGAATCATGGATTTGCATGCATTCTATCATGTGCCCTCCCAATTAACATCATGCCATAGTACTGAGCTCACTTGCCATCGATGAGGGTCTCAATGAAGAAAGGAAGGAAGGAAGGAGGGAGGTGGTTGCACACAGGACCCCTCCTCGGCCAAACCCCAAGATGCTCAGCATGGCACCGACACACAAGTCCACGCCCGCTCCCACATCCCAACCACCACGCCTGTCCGCCTTGAATAACGGAATTGCATGCATTCTTTCATGTGTCCTGCCAATTAACATCATGCCATAGTACTAAGCTCACTTGCCATCGATGAGAGTCTCAAGGAAGGAAGGGAGGCCGTTGCGCACAGGATCCCTCCTCGGCCGCACCCCAAGATGCTCAGCATGGCACCGACACACAGGTCCATGCCCGCTCCCACATCCCAACCACTACGCCTGCATGCCTTGAATCATGGATTTGCATGCATTCTATCATGTGCCCTCCCAATTAACATCATGCCATAGTACCAAGCTCACTTGCCATCGATGAGGGTCTCAAGGAAGGAAGGAAGGAGGGAGGGAGGTGGTTGCACACAGGACCCCTCCTCGGCCGCACCCCAAGACGCTCAGCATGGCACCGACACACAGGTCCACGCCTGCTCCCACATCCCAACCACCACGCCTGCCCGTCTTGAATCATGGATTTGCATGCATTCTATCATGTGCCCTCCCAATCAATATCATGCCATAGTACTGAAGCTCACTTGCCATCGACGAGAGTCTCAAGGAAGGAAGGAAGGAAGGAAGGAAGGAGCTTGTTGCACACAGGACCCCTCCTCGGCCGCACCCCAAGATGCTCAGCGTGGCACCGACACACAGGTCCACGCCTGCTCCCACATCCCAACTACCACGCCTGCCCGCCTAGAATCATGGATTTGCATGCATTCTATCATGTGCCCTCCCAATTAACATCATGCCATAGTATTGAGTTCACTTGCCATCGATGAGGGTCTCATGGAAGGAAGGAAGGAGGGAGGGAGGGAGGTGGTTGCACACAGGACCCCTCCTCGGCTGCACCCCAAGATGCTCAGCGTGGCACCGACACACAGGTCCACGCCTGCTCCCACATCCCAACCACCACGCCTGCCCGCCTAGAATCATGGATTTGCATGCATTCTATCATGTGCCCTCCCAATTAATATCATGCCATAGTACTGAGTTCACTTGCCATCGATGAGGGTCTCATGGAAGGAAGGAAGGAGGAGGGAGGGAGGTGGTTGCACACAGGACCCCTCCTCGGCCGCACCCCAAGATGCTCAGCATGGCACCGACACACAGGTCCACGCCTGCTCCCACATCCCAACCACCACGCCTGCCCGTCTAGAATCATGGATTTGCATGCATTCTATCATGTGCTCTCCCAATTAACATCATGCCATAGTACTGAGTTCACTTGCCATCGATGAGAGTCTCAAGGAAGAAAGGAAGGAAGGAAGGAGGTTGTTGCACACAGGACCCCTCCTCGGCCGCACCCCAAGATGCTCAGCATGGCACCGACACTCAGGTCCACGCCTGCTCCCACATCCCAACCACCACTCCTGCCCGCCTTGAATCATGGATTTGCATGCATTCTATCATGTGCCCTCCCAATCAATATCATGCCATAGTATTGAGCTCACTTGCCATCGATGAGAGTCTCAAGGAAGGAAGGAAGGAGGGAGGGAGGTGGTTGCACACAGGACCCCTCCTCGGCCGCACCCCAAGATGCTCAGCGTGGCACCGACACACAGGTCCACGCCTGCTCCCACATCCCAACCACCACGCCTGCCCGCCTTGAATCATGGATTTGCATGCATTCTATCATGTGCCCTCCCAATTAACATCATGCCATAGTATTGAGCTCACTTGCCATCGATGAGGGTCTCATGGAAGGAAGGAAGGAAGGAAGGAAGGAGGGAGGTGGTTGCACACAGGACCCCTCCTCGGCCGCACCCCAAGATGCTCAGTGTGGCACCGACACACAGGTCCACGCCTGCTCCCACATCCCAACCACCACGCCTGCCCGCCTTGAATCATGGATTTGCATGCATTCTACCATGTGCCCTCCCAATTAACATCATGCCATAGTATTGAGCTCACTTGCCATCGATGAGGGTCTCATGGAAGGAAGGAAGGAAGGATGGATGGAGATGGTTGCACACAGGACCCCTCCTCGGCCGCACCCCAAGATGCTCAGCATGGCACCGACACACAGGTCCACGCCTGCTCCCACATCCCAACCACCACGCCTGCCCGTCTAGAATCATGGATTTGCATGCATTCTTTCATGTGCCCTCCCAATTAACATCATGCCATAGTATTGAGCTCACTTGCCATCGATGAGGGTCTCATGGAAGGAAGGAAGGAAGGAGGGAGGGAGGGAGGTGGTTGCACACAGGACCCCTCCTCGGCCGCACCCCAAGATGCTCAGCGTGGCACCGACACACAGGTCCGCGTCTGCTCCCACATCCCAACCACCACGCCTGCCCGTATAGAATCATGGATTTGCATGCATTCTATCATGTGCCCTCCCAATTAATATCATGCCATAGTACTGAGTTCACTTGCCATCGATGAGAGTCTCAAGGAAGGAAGGAAGGAGGGAGGGAGGGAGTTGGTTGCACACAGGACCCCTCCTCGGCCGCACCCCAAGATGCTCAGCGTGGCACCGACACACAGGTCCACGCCTGCTCCCACATCCCAACCACCACGCCTGCCCGCCTAGAATCATGGATTTGCATGCATTCTACCATGTGCCCTCCCAATTAATATCATGCCATAGTACTGAGTTCACTTACCATCGATGAGGGTCTCATGGAAGGAAGGAAGGAGGGAGGGAGGTGGTTGCACACAGGACCCCTCCTCGGCCGCACCCCAAGATGCTCAGCATGGCGCCGACACACAGGTCCACGCCTGCTCCCACATCCCAACCACCACGCCTGCCCGTCTAGAATCATGGATTTGCATGCATTCTATCATGTGCCCTCCCAATTAACATCATGCCATAGTACTGAGCTAACTTGCCATCGATGAGAGTCTCAAGGAAGGAAGGAAGGAGGGAAGGAGGTTGTTGCACACAGGACCCCTCCTCGGCCGCACCCCAAGATGCTCAGCATGGCACCGACACACAGGTCCACGCCTGCTCCCACATCCCAACCACCACGCCTGCCCGCCTTGAATCATGGATTTGCATGCATTCTATCATGTGCCCTCCCAATTAATATCATGCCATAGTACTGAGTTCACTTGCCATCGATGAGAGTCTCAAGGAAGGAAGGAAGGAAGGAGGGAGGTGGTTGCGCACACGGGTCCACGCCTGCTCCCACATCCCAACCACCACGCCTGCCCGTCTAGAATCATGGATTTGCATGCATTCTATCATGTGCCCTCCCAATTAATATCATGCCATAGTACTGAGTTCACTTGCCATCGATGAGAGTCTCAAGGAAGGAAGGAAGGAAGGAAGGAAGGAGGGAGGGAGGTGGTTGCACACAGGACCCCTCCTCGGCCGCACCCCAAGATGCTCAGCGTGGCACCGACACACAGGTCCACGCCTGCTCCCACATCCCAACCACCACGCCTGCCCGTCTAGAATCATGGATTTGCATGCATTCTATCATGTGCCCTCCCAATTAACATCATGCCATAGTACCAAGCTCACTTGCCATCGATGAGGGTCTCATGGAAGGAAGGAAGGAAGGAGGGAGGGAGGTGGTTGCACACAGGTGGCCGCAACCCAAGATGCTCAGCATGGCACCGACACACAGGTCCACGCCTGCTCCCACATCCCAACCACCACTTCTGCCCGCCTTGAATCATGGATTTGCATGCATTCTATCATGTGCCCTCCCAATTAATATCATGCCATAGTACTGAGTTCACTTGCCATCGATGAGAGTCTCATGGAAGGAAGGAAGGAGGGAGGGAGGTGGTTGCACACAGGACCCCTCCTCGGCCGCACCCCAAGATGCTCAGCATGGCACCGACACACAGGTCCACGCCTGCTCCCACTTCCCAACCACCACGCCTGCCTGCCTAGAATCATGGATTTGCATGCATTCTATCATGTGCCCTCCCAATTAATATCATGCCATAGTACCGAGTTCACTTGCCATCGATGAGGGTCTCAAGGAAGGAAGGACGGAGGGAGGGAGGTGGTTGCACACAGGACCCCTCCTCGGCCGCACCCCAAGATGCTCAGCATGGCGCCGACACACAGGTCCACGCCTGCTCCCACATCCCAACCACCACGCC
>LGRX02002382.1:0-12284 GCA_001247695.2 Cymbomonas tetramitiformis
TATCATGTATCTATACTCAAGTACAGGGTAAGTATGGCCATGTTTATACATAAACAAGGGTAAGTAGGGCCCTACCTATCATGTATCCATGCTCAAGTACAGGGTAAGTATGGCAATGTTTGAATGATTTTTCAATTAAAAATATTTACTGAAAGTGTACATTTTTCTATTTTTTGCTCCTCTTGTTCCCTTTCACTGCAGGACTGCCTATTTTTCTCTTATTTTTGCCTTTTGCAGAAGGAGAAGGAGCCTCTTCCTCCTCGTCCTCGTCCTCGCCCTCCTCTTCATCCCCCTTTTCGGGCGTATCATCATCCGCCGTGTCGGGCGTGGGTACATAGTCCCCATCCTCCTCGGATTCGTCCTCGTCCTCCGCGGAGGTTCCCGCCGGTTTAGGCACTTTCAGCCCGTCGGGCTTCCCGGAGTGGTAGTACAACAACTCCTTTCCGTCGTCGTACCTTTGTGTTGCGTGCTCCCATGGCACGCAACACAAGAGTCTCCCCGTAGCGAACCTCCCCTTGAGGAAGTCATCGAGGTGCCTCTTGAACTCTGCCTTCTCAGGCACTTTTTCCTCCACCTGTCCGAACAGGTAGAGTAGTGCCTTTTTGACCCGGTCCTGGTGGACCGGGTCGTACAGAGTCCAATGGAACTCCGTGATATGCAAGCACACGCGTAAGTTAGTTCGAAGTGTAAACATGTCCGAATATGGCCATGTTTAAGCGGTTTCGTAGGAAAACATTGCAGGTAGGGCCATGTTCGGGTCTTACCTTGATGCCCAGCTGGTCGCGTGGGAGCCCCCCCGCCACCTGGTGCCCAAAGTGCCATGCCGGCTTCTTGGGCACCGTCTCCACCACCACCCCGCAGAGCAGGGGGGTGTGGACCTGCGGGGTGAGGTCGTCCTTGTACCAAGAGGTGGGAACATCGGGTGTCCCCGCCTCCCACCTCTTCTCCTCTTCCTCCACCTCGTGGTCCTTGCTAGCCATGAGCAAGGCGTGGTCGCCGACCTTGAGGCGGCCGTGCTCAAGCTCGGCCGCCCGCTTGCGGGCTTCGGCCACCTTGAGCCCTTGGCGCTTGGGCGCCATGGGCTCCTTGCCCTTGCCCGCCATGGCCTCCTTGCCCTTGGGCCCGGCCTTCTCCTTGCCCTTGGGCTCGGCCTTCTCCTTGCCCTTGGGCTCGGCCTTCCCCTTGCCCCTGGCCTCCTCCTCCTCCTCCTCCTCCTCCTCCTCCTTGGCGTCGATAAGATCCCGCAGGATTGCCTTCCGATCCTCTGCTGCCACGACCAACACTAAGTTAGTTTCAAACATGGCCATGTTTGCATAGGTAGTGTGTAAACATGGCCTTACTTGTATAGTACTTCTGTACTAAACGGTGCGAACAGGGCCTTACTTGCACATAAGAAACGAAGAACTTATCACAAAACTTATTTCAAGCAAAGAACGCACCTTCCGTTGGGACGTCGCCGTTCTGGGTCAAACCCGCAGCCTCCACCCCGGCCTTGATCTCGGCCGTTGTGGGTTGGCCTTTCTTTTTGGAAAACACCTCCACGTTGGCGGTGGTGTATGCATGCCCGGGTATGTTGCATACCCAGACATGCACCTCCCCGCCTTGAGGCGCCACCTCCCCCACTTGTGACGGCGCCTCAAATTTTGCATCAAGGTGGACAACTTCATATGCTGGTTGTCCCCACTTGAGCCCAACGTGGCGGTGAGGGGCATTAGTTCCGCCATTCGACGGCGGAACCTATCCCTAGCCAGGGTCTGTTTATACAGACCCTGGAAGGGATTTACATGCCCCTTCACCACCATATCGTCTGTGAAATCAAACACAAACACACCACACGTTAGCATCTGAACTTCCTGCGACAGGACAACATAAAACACAAGCAGGACACTACCCAAACATTGCCCTATTTACGCAGTGTACACCCCCTACCGTCAACTGGAAGGTGGGCGAACAGGGCTGTGTTCGTGCAATGTTCTAACACCCTAGCAAGTGTTTTTCAAGCAGGATTTCGGCTGGGTTACTCACGGAAGACGTCTCTCCTGTGTTGCGCCGCCTCCTTCCCCTCCTTTTTTGCGCTTTCTGAAGATTTTTAACTGAATCCCCTGTGGACTTCACCTTGGCCATCGCAAGGGCGAAGCGGTCAAGCCCACTCCCCTTCTTGCTTTCGGCCCCCGGATCCTCCTCCTCCTCCTCCTCGTCCGTGTCCTCGGAGCCACCGCTCTCGGAGTCGGACGCATTTAAAAGCGCATACTTGCGCTTGTATTGCCGGTACTTTTCCTTGTCCGCGAGCTTGCCCATTTTCGCGCGGGCAAATTTAAATTGGTCGTACGATAACATGCCGCTCGGCATTTTTCAAATCACTTACGTTTCTAGGGAGGGAGGTGGTGCTTCGCAGGCAGCAGTAAATTTTAGCCTTAAAACGGTATCGCTCGCTTTAATAAACCGTTTTGACTTCCTGCAAGGTAAAGCACCACCTCCCTCCCTATCCGTTCCACGCAGTACGCCGCCTGCGTTTCCGTGGATCGATGAGAAGGGGAAGGGAAGCGGGATTCGCGGTCACTCGAGGTCAACGCATTTCGTATTCGCATCGGACGCCCCAATTTGAAATTACTTTGGCACTTTCGATCGCCAGGCGTTGGATTCGTCGATGAGTCGGATTCGAATCGCGCCGCGCGCATGACCATGCCCCAGGGCAACGCAAGTTTCCGTCGTCTTCTAGTTTTGTTTTTTGTTCTCGCAAGTTGAAGTTCCACATAATAAAGGCCTTTTTCCAAAGGCCTTTACAACCTTTCAACAAACCGTTTTCACCATTGTAGTCTGCGCCCCAGCCCCCTTCTTTTGAGCTCAACTTTGTTTTTCACCAAAATGACCGATTTTTTTGGCACGCCCGCCTGCACCCTAAGGTATGGTCTAGACATGGCCATGTTTGGGTCGTTTCCCCATTGGGTTTTGCATTTGGGGCATTGATTTGGGCTATGTGCGCCGCGGAAGATGTCTACCTTGTGTTCGCGTGAATGCTGTTCGAACCGGGCCATGCCAGGGCAATTCTACTCAGGTACAAGGTAAACATCTTCAGCGGCGCAACACAACGTGGTTTGCCTTGTTTTACTGCCAACATTGCCCAAAAATGGCCAAGTTTGCCACGTGTTTTTAAACACGGATCAAACATGGTCCGTTTTATGTACGTCTTGCCCAATGTTGGCAGTAAAACAAGGCTAACAAGGCCGTGTTTCACCATCTCGGCTGTTGAAACTGCTTAGGTAGGGCCATGTTCACGCCATACTTATGATGGTACAGCAGGTTACGTACGTGGGCAAAAGCGGTTTGCAGGCACAATAGGCGATGACATCCCGCGCACAGAGATTGGCGCAAGGTGGGATTCCGGAGGAGAGACGGAGGGTCAATCCCGCGAAAAGAGCCACTGTTGCATATCGCTTGGCAAATTCTCCGGGTGAGGGCGATGGGTTGACGACGCCGCCGCGTGCGGACGATGCCTTCAAGAGGCAACGTGTCCTCGAATGGGATGCCAATCCCACGAATGGGGTTATAGATTTAGTTGAGGAACTCTTTTGGGATGGAATCATTCTGACGGAAGAATACGACAATCATCCGGCACGCGCCACCTTCACTGACATTGAACGCGACGGCATGACCGGGTAGGGCCCTACCTGCCTTGCTCTCGGGACGAACCCGGGGCGGGCATTGCCCTACCTGCAATGGGAAGGGGCCAGGTATGGCCGTGTTTTGACGTGTTCGCTGTAGGTCGGACCGAAAAGCACGGAAATTCCTGCCACATGCGACCTTGTGCGCCGGAAGCCCTGGCCAAATTTTTGCTTTCCCTACCTCGCCTGTGTGATGTTAAACTTTCATTGTGGTTCGTCGACTAAGGGGTGCTGCGGCACGATTACGGTACGGGTAGGGCCCTACCTGCCTTGCTCTCGGGACGAACCCGGGGCGAGCATTGCCCTACCTGCAATGGGAAGGGGTCAGGTATGGCCGTGTTTGGCCGTGTTCGCTGTAGGTCGGACCGAAAAGCACGGAAATTCCTGCTACATGCGACCTTGTGCGCCGGAGGCCCTGGCCAAATTTTTGCTTTCCCTACCTCGCCTGTGTGATGTTAAACTTTCATTGTGGTTCGTCGACTAAGGGGTGCTGCGGCACGATTACGGTACGGGTAGGGCCCTACCTGCCTTGCCCTCGGGACGAACCCGGGGCGAGCATTGCCCTACCTGCAATGGGAAGGGGTCAGGTATGGCCATGTTTGGCCGTGTTCGCTGTAGGTCGGACCCCCATGCCGAAGACATTGCAGCCACAGCTATTACTTCGCCCCCATGTACCCATACACCCAACTCCGAAGCCAACTCCGACCGCCGCGACATGGACTCAGACGACTCCATGCTGCCAGGTCAGCGGTCAAATAAGGACTCGGACGACTCCTCGTTGCCAGGCTTGCTTTCAAGCACTGCCTCCGACAACTCCTCCTTGCCAAGCCAGCGCTCAGACACGGACTCGGACGACTCATCGTTGCCAGACCTGCATTCAGGCAGTGACCCTACAGATCTGCAACCCTTGGGAAAGCTTTCCATAGGCATGGAAACGGGTGAAAACCCTATGGAAAAGCCCTATGGAAAAGGGAAAATGGATACTGGAGGTTATCTCGAAAACAAAAATTTTGAGTTTCCGTCCCTATACTCACCCTTGGGAAGGTTTTCATTATTTTCCAGGGCATTCCATAGGGTGATTGTGCTTTCCATAGGGTTTTCCAAGGCATTCCATAGGGATGATTGTGGCGTCCATACCTATGGAACGTTTTCCATAGGGATGGAAGGAATCGTATGGAAAATATCGTATGGAAAACCCTATGGAAACCCAATGGAAAGTCCTGGAATATCAAGCGTTTTCCGTACCTATGTCATCCCTATAGCATTCCTATGGAAAGCCGTATGGAAAACCCTGTGGAAAAACACACAAATCTGTTCCATCCCTATGATCACCCTATGCTGGCCCTATGGAACCTAATAGGTCATACCTATGGAAACTTTTCCCCAGGCATGGTACCCCTTGGGAAACTTGTTTCCATACGGACGGTGTACCTATGGAAGCGAATTCCATAGGCATAGTATCCCCTGGGAAGCAATCTTCCATACGGTCGATATACCTATGGAACATTTTCCACAGGTATGGTATCCCCTGGGAAAGATCTTTCCATACGGACATTATGCCTACGGAAGACGGGCCCATACACTTAGCGTCCCTTGGGAAATAGGTTTCCATACGGCCGACATACTTATGGAAAGGTTTTCCTCTGGGTGGCTCACCTTTGGGAAAGATTATTCCATAGGATGGCTATACCTATGGAAACACAATTCCATACGTGCTGTATACTTATGGAAAGGTATTCCATACGGATATTATACGTATGATTCCGTTAACAGCATCAGGAGTATACCTATGGAAACGCTTTCCGTAGGGTGACCCGCCCTATGGAATTCATATTCCATACGGTTATTATACTTATGGAGAGCATTTTCCACAGGTGTACTATACCTACGGAAAGCTTTTTCCCCAGGGATACCATGCGTATGAAAACCGTATATTATAGGTATGGAAAACATCTTTCCCTACGTATGTTATCCGTATGGAAACTATTTACTATAGGCATAGTATACGGTATGGAACCAGTAGATATATATGGTTTCCATAGGCACGATATAGGGATAATATCGGGATGCTATACGTATGGAACTTAATTAATATTTACTTTCCATAGGCACAATAGTGGGGCAAGTATAGGGATACTGTACGTGTAGCACTGACTGTGTAGCATACATATTGCACATTAGCAACATGCGGTGTGTTCACTATGTTTCCACTATGCGAGATAAACAAAATACTCGAGCATCTTTACTACGATTAACATGTATCTAGCTAGGCAGAAAGGAATACGAATGGGACTATCAAATTTTATCATACCAACGAATACACAAAATTATGTTCTTCTCGTGCACTTTCTATTTACAATACGCAAAATAATGTTCTTCTCGTGCTCTTTCTATTTACAAGATGCCAACCTAAACGTTGACGTTGTACTCGAGGCCGTCGATTTTCTCCATCTCGCTTCGCTCCAAAACAACCGATCTAAAATGGAAAGTAAAGAGCCAACACTTAGTAAAAAAGCGGAAACGCACAAAAGAATATTCTATTGAAAACATAAAGGACTTATCAACCTAGAATGTTTGAAGGGATGCTTGAAGTTGACGTTGTACTCGAGGCGGTCGATTTCCTCCATTTCGCCCTCCTCGAAAACAGCCAATCTGAAAAGGAAAGTAAAGAGCCAACACTTAGTAAAAAGCGGAAACGCACAAAATAAACCTTTATTGAAAACATAATTAACAACCGAGCAACCTCAAATAAATGCGAATATGAACGCGAGATGAAAACCTAATATGACTTCGCCACGCGAACGTTTTCAGCGGATCTGAAAAACGAAACCAACCAACTAACGTTTAGTAAAGAAGAAAGAAAATAGCAGGCGTCAACGAAAGAAGCAAAGGAAAGTAAAAGGGGGATGTGGAGTGAGTTGGATTTGAACCAACTATTTCGAGTGCAAAGGACTCGCGGGAATTTCCCGTTCACTCCTAGTCAAAGTTTCACGCATGCCAAGTATGAGCGCGCGAAGCACACAAAAAATAATACACACGCATAACCAAAACATGCACTGCAAACCAGTGCCATATTGCAACCTGTGAGAATTAAAAATATCACAGCACGCAACTCACTGGCGAGGCTGCTGCAACATTGCTGACGGCGGACTGTGAAGAGTGCAATAACGTGAGTTTGAACTTGACCGTTCAGAAAAATCGAAGTGCTCAAAAACTTTGCCGTTCAGAAGTCACATCGGATCGACTCGTCATGCGAGCACGATCGACGATGACGACGATGATGACGATGCGATGTCTCAGACTCTCAGTGACATTGCATCGGAGATAATCGACTTATAAAATTTAAACTGGGATTAGATGTAATCAACCCTTCGTAATGGTCTAGAGGTGGCCGTCGTTCTCAGTCTCAATCGAACCTATGAGATCCCGATTTTTTTTGAAGTTCCAGAAATAAAATCTCTAATAGCCAAAACAGCGCATACAGGCCGCAATTTTGTTTTTTTGCCCCCCTCGTCAGTGAACAAATGGTTTGTTTTCTTGGGGGTGATCGAACAAGCTCATTTTATTTGGGGGGTTTTTGGCGGCGGTAGGGGGTCTTCCATAGGGGTTTCCATAGGGATAGGCTCTGGATTTCCCATAGGGCACACCACTTTTTCCACAGGCTCCGGATTTTCCATAGGGTACATTGGTGATGTTTTTTAACCTGTTTCCAGGCCATTCCACAGGTATGGACGCCACTATCATAGGGATGATCTCTGTGGCATTCCTTAACAGTGTAATTCTGCATTTTCCATAGGCATTTTCCAAGTGCGGCGTGTTGCTGTTGCCGGGTCCAAAAAGGGCCTGTTTTAACCTGCCCTATTTTTCATTTTTTTGATTCCATCCCTATAAATTACCTATGGAATCCCGAAAATGGGGTGAGCCAACCTATGATCACCCGGTGGAAACGATTTCCATTGGGGCCTGTGGCAAATTTTCCAGAGCCATTCCATACGATTTTCAGATAGGGGATTTAAAAGTGCCCTATGGAAAGGTTTTTGCCCTATGGAAAGCCAATGGAAATGCGTTCCCATAGGTTTTACATAGGGTTTTCCCATCCCTGTGTAATTATTTCCGGCCCTACGGACGCCACTATTATAGGGTTAACACCTCGACCGTTCATAGAATATCAACCCAATATCCCTATGGAAAGTTCAAGTTATTTTCCCATAGGTTGTATAGTGTGGGCATCCCTATGGAACCAGAATACAGCATTCCTAACGTATGTCCACCCTATGTCCACCCTACGTTCATGGTATGGAAGGTATTGAACACCTTCCATAGGGATGTCATTGGGCGGACCGCCCTATGGAACACATCGTATTGTTTCCATGCCTATGCCCACCCTACGCCCACCCTATGACCACCTCATGATCACCCTATGCCTAGCAAATGAAAAGTTAAAAAGGAAGCAACGGTTCCAAGTAGTCATGCGTGCTGGTATGGATGGTGTGTTGTGGGCCGGTATTAAACAACCACGGGGTCGACATGCCACCATGTCCTTGCACCGTGTGCCGACTACAAGTTGAAAAACCTCTTCGAACGATACAACGACATACGAAGCTATACAAGAGATGGCAAGGAGCGGTATACATGGGGGAAAGTAGTAGTGAAGACGATACTTCAAGTGATGACGGGGTGACCGTAATGGTGGTGATGGTGGTTCCCTTGGAGGTGATGATGACATGGAAGATGCCAATGCAGAAGCGGACGAAATTCTCCAGGATCATTTGAGAAAGCTGGAAGAACATCGTGCCCGTCTCCTAAGTCCTGCTGCCAACGATGCGGATATGGATAACCAAGAGGTACCCCTCTTTCTGTATTTCCCAAGGGTGGGCGTACGTATGCCAACAGGTGGGCATAGGTTGGGAAATCGTTGAACGTTTCCATAGGGTGGGAACAGGCATTCCCAGAGGCGGGTATAGGTAGGGCGCTGGGTAAGTATGCCTATGGAAAGCATTGGACGTTTCCAGTGGGTGGGCATAGGGCGAGCATTGGGCGGGCATAGGTTGGGAAAACATGGAATGTTTCCATAGGGTGGGCCTGAGCATTCCCAAAGGCGGGTATAGGTGGTTCACTGGGTAGGCATGCCTATGGAAAGCATTGGATGTTTCCATAGGGTCGGCATAGGGTGGGCATAGGACGGGCATAGGGTGGACATGCGGAGGGAAATGCCTTTTTTTTATTTTGCAGTTGCTGTAAAGTTGGGGATGCCTCTCGTGATTTCACAGGTCGTTGATCACGTCTATGCCGAGAAGGTTTCAACAATGCATCGTCTTGTCATTGATCTGCTGGAAACGCAATCCGAGCACAATGCTACCCAATCCATGTTTGATCAAATCTTCAATCTCATGCGGCAAACGGTGATTGGCAACGTTGACATCATCGGCAATCAGAGACGAAATGGTTTCCCGACCTCCTTCAAACAAGCTTTGTCTATGTGGAAGGATTTTGCCCTGCCGTACCATACCGCCGACGTTTGCAGGAATGAATGCATGATCTTTCACCTGAAGATTGGATCGACGAGATCGAGTTTTCACCTGAAGATTGGAATATAACTACGCATATTTTGCGACATTTGCCTCGGCATATCGAACTGACGGGACCTGCGCATGGAACATGGTTATTTCCGTGGGAGTCATTCTATGGGAAATGCAAGGAGTCAGTCAAAACTCGATCGCAGCCAGTAGCCAACATCATGAACGGTATGTATACCTAGGCTCACCCTATGTTCACCCTACGTCCGCCCTATGCTATCCCTGTGATCACCATAGGGAATGGGAATCTCAAAGTTTCCCGCCCTATGCCCACCTTATGCCCACCCTATGTTTACCCTATGCCTTTACTATGTATCGGTTCCGTACGTATACCGTGCCTATGGAAAGCTTCTTCCATAGGGAGAACATAGGTATGGAAACGTCTGGCTGCACTGTACGTTTGTTTATGTGTTATGTATGTCGCAGGTCAGATGCTAGAAAAACAGCTGATGCTACGTAGTCCGTGGCATATATGCTTCAATATCTAATGAGAAGGTTGCACCATACACTGGGCCACAAAAGCGACGAGTGGAGGTGATTGGCAAGCAAACACCGATAACCTTGGATGAAGGTACGCAGTGCCTTAGATGCCTTTGCGGTAGATGGCCGCCCTGTGCCCACCCAATGGAAATCTTTCCCGCCATATGCCCGCCCTATGCCCACCCTTGGAGCTGAAAAGAAATATTCCATCCCTGTGCTCACCCTATGCCTACCCTATGCCCACCCTTTGAAATTCGTAACCATCTTATGCCCACCCATTGATCACCCACAGGTGACATAAAAGGTATACGGAAGTATATGCGCACGAATTTCCCATGGGCCCAGCTCCTGCAAAACGACTTTGACACCAAACTCGCTGAATGGAAGCGATTGAGTTTGAGAGAACGGCGGATCATGCCACGACCCGTCATCCAAGATCCGGAGACATGGCGGTTGAACCGGTTGACGAGGGAATGTCGTCCTTTGAGTACCAAGGAGCGTTGTTATGTCTACATGGACGGTGTGATGAAGAGTCGGCACGTGAAAGTCGGACGAGACACTTTTCGTACGCGATCCGCCGACCGCCACCTCACCACCTGTCAACGATACATAAAGGCAATCTTTGATACCCCAGTAAATGGATTGAATGCCCATGAAGACAGGTCGTTCATCCGATGCCCACCCTATGTTCGCCCTATATTGGCCCTATGCCTACCCTGTGTTCGCCCTACAACATCCCTATACCGTAACATATATCATAGATCATGCGTATGCTCACCCTGTGCCCACCCTACGACCACCCTACACCCTCCCTATGATTACGAGTTAAGCTTTCCCACTCTGTGTCCGCCCTATAGCCGCCCTATGTCCACCCCGTGCCCACCCTATGCTCACCCTTTGGAAAGTATGTGTTGCAGGTACGGCGAGCTTCTGAAAATTTATAGCATCCCGATTGGCAGGAAACAATTGGTTTTCCTCAAAGTAAGATGGTTTCCATTGAAGGCAGCATTTCAAGATACCGTGGCGAACAATATGATGTTGAGGTCGGACTTGCCATGGGACCTTTCCGAGGTTTTCATCCAAGCATTTGAGATTGAGTGCTTGGTGTGCATTGTACCCATTCCATGGAACTTTGACCGGTTCATCACGACCAAGAGAATTCCAGCTGGACGACCCGATGCAAATAGGTTGGTATATTATCTCGGCGAGCACAAACTCGGTTTCAATGATCCACCATGGAGATATGATAAAGACAAGATGATGCTCATACTAGATAGGCATGTAGATTTTGTGGGCGACTTACATGACGAATAACTTGTTCATTTCATAGATGGAATTATTCTGTATATTAATATGTATATATGTAGTAAAAGCCCTATGGAAAGCCTGGATATATCATGAATCATCACCCTATGCTCACCCTATGAAACCTGAATGGTTATACCTATGGAAACCCTTTCACAGGTACGGCATCCCTTGGGAAACATGTTTCCATACGGATGATATACCTACGGAAGACCTTTCCACTGGGTGGCTCACCCCTGGGAAAGCTCATTCCATAGGCTGGCTATACCTATGGAACTCGGTTCCATACGTACGGTATACGTGTGGAAACGTATTCCATATGGATACTATAGGTATCGACTTTGCCACCTGTATCAAGAGTATACCTACGGCATGCTCACCCTGTGTTATCCCTATAGCTAACCCTATGGAAACCCCTATGGAATTACGTCTTTATTGACCGAGAATACGCAGAATGAATTGTATATTTCCATAGGTATACTATCCCTATGGGGGCTCTATGGAAAGCCCTATGGAATTACGTTGATATTCCCGAGAATACGCAGAGTGAATTATACGTTTCCATAGGCCTACCATACCTATGGCATCCCTATGGAAGGCCCTATGGAATTACGACTTTATTCCCGAGAATACGCAGGGCGAATTGTACATTTCCATAGGTGTACTATCGCTATGCCCGCCCCGTGGAAAACCTTGTGGAAAACTCATAGTATACGCTAAGTTTCCATAGGTGCGCTATCCGTACGCCCGCCCTACGCCCGCCCTTGGACATGCCTATGGAAAGCGTATGGGAAAGTTATATTTTCCATAGGGCTTTCCATCGGCCCCTATGCCTATAGCCGCCCTATGGAAGGGTTTACATTTTCCATAGGGTTTTCCATAGTCCTGGTTATGCCTATAGTCGTCCTATGGAAATGTTTACTTTTCCATAGGGTGATTATACGGCCTTCCATGCCTATGGAACGTCCTTTTCCATAGGCATACAGCCCTATAGAAACCCTATGGAAACTCCAAAAGGGGGTATCCCTATGGAAATACCCTATGGAAAACTTTCCAAGCCTTTGGAAAATATTTCCGGATTTTCCCGAGCGTTCCCAAGGGCGGGCATAGGGAGGGCACAGGGATGACATGCCTATGGAAAGCTTTCCCAAGGGTTGCAGATCTGTAGGGTGACTCGGACGATTCCTCGTTGGCAAGCCAACTTTCGGATCCAAGGTGACATTCCGTAAGCTTGATTGCGTGCTGCATTATGCAAGGACAT
>LGRX02002384.1:0-21452 GCA_001247695.2 Cymbomonas tetramitiformis
GACCGAACAACATCACAGTGAGACCCGGGAGGAAGGGGGGGCTTGGGGGCCGAGGTCTTGGAGTTCACAGCTGGAGTCTGTAACTGGACCGGAGCCCGGCCCTCCCGTGGAGCTGCGACTGTCCCTTCCCTCACGGGTTTCAAAGGTGGCTACTCCTCCCGGCCTCACCGACAGGGAGCAGGACCACTGGGACAGGCTGTGGTGTGAGGATCACACCCAACCCACCCAGTGGCACGACACCCTGCCGGCTTCGGCCGCAACGACACCGAGGGTTCCACGAGTACCGCCTCCGGTGATGCCCTTCCCTCCCAGCCCTGGCCCGTGCTTTGTCACTGCAGGAGCGGGACTATATGCCACGGCCACGGACCCCCCTGCCAGCGGGCACGGGGTGCCTGCGGGGTCCGTGGTCGAGGCCTCGGACGAGACCGACGGCCCTGAGCCCCGTGGCTCAGGGGAAGGACAGCACTATGACCCTCCACCCTCCGTCACTGGACCTACCCTGCGTAGGGGTGTAGGTAGGGGTGGTGTGCCATTCTACAGACATGCTCTCGTCTCCACCCTTGTTGTCCTCGGCTTCCTGGGCTGTGCCATGGCGGATGTAGACCTGCTTCAGGGACAGGAGGATGCCTCGGACAGATTGAGACTGCTGTCACCTGGGGGCCCACGGGGAGGGGCCCAGGGGACGGGGACGGGGATACTGTATGACTGGGGCTCTGATGGTGGCACTTGGGCTGGTAAACAATGGGAACAGTGGTTCTTGTGATTGGGAATGGTCAGATTCTGGGACTGGACACTCCTCCTCTGGATCTGGCACAGGAGACCCTCACAGTGACCACGGCCAGTTCACCAGCTCGGGTATGCCGCCCGATGCCGCCTCACAAATACAACTGTTCCGGTCAACTATAACAGCAGACAGTGAGGACCGCCGCAGGCGGTCCCGACACCTCACGGCTCTAACCTTGGCAACCTTTCTGGCTATTATCATTCAGTGCCTATTCCTATTCTTCATGGACTTCCAGTCAATATCAGGCGACAGTACAGTGGACAGAGGTGTCGGTGGTGTTGGCTCCGTGGCTTGGCAGCAGACTGGCAGTGTCCTCGAGACCACCTCACACCTGGCACACCTCATGATCACTGTCGGTGGTGCCGTGGTGCACATGTCTTGGTGGCTCGGCTTCACTTGGACGGCACACGGCACACCACCACCTGGGCTAGTGTTCACCTGTAGCCCTGTTGTCTCGGCCTATACACTATCACGGGACGGCGATGGCATTGTGGTAGACTCTGGTGCCACTGGGAATATCACAGGCACCAGGTCCAGAATCTCGGCTCTAGACACCTCCGCCACTATTGGCTTCTCTACGGTGATGACAGGTCCCGTATCCCGAACTGACGGGACCTGTACACTACACCTCTATGGCCGTGAGATACTGTCAGGGGAGATAGACGAGTACACTATACCTGGCTGCCACTTCAAAGAAGGCGCCAGGACACTCCTATCTACCCGGGTTATGCTCCGGCATGGCTTCAGTTCCCCAGACTTCATTACCATGACCTATACCCACCTGGACTCAGGCAGAACATATCGTATCACGGACAATCAGGTGGATTACCTCTGGGATGAGCCGCAGCACCCGCACTCTCACCACTTCGGCTCAGCAGCTGTCAGGACCCGCACAGGAGACTCATCAGACTGGCAGTGGAGTAATAGCGAGTACACTAAATGGGCTACTACTCACGGCTCCCCTACAGCTACGGCTAAACTTGGTACTCCGGCTTTTGATGTATCTATGTATGGGGATTCTCTGCCTGTTGGCGAGGGTAACAATCATCCGGCTCTTGAGCACTGGTCCATTTCAGATGATTGTCACACCAAGCAGTGGACGGGTCAGTTCT
This sequence comes from Cymbomonas tetramitiformis, assembly GCA_001247695.2. Taxonomy (NCBI): domain Eukaryota; kingdom Viridiplantae; phylum Chlorophyta; class Pyramimonadophyceae; order Pyramimonadales; family Pyramimonadaceae; genus Cymbomonas; species Cymbomonas tetramitiformis. Next base: position 1,897 of record LGRX02002384.1, read on the forward strand.
TCTATGGCAACATTCCCTTCAGTATCAGTATGATTGACAGAATGCTGACTAAGGGCAACCATGACTTTCTCCTTGACCCGCATAATTGGCTACTGCCCCGCGCTCCAGTACTGTCACAAGTACTTTAGTAAAACCATTATGGGGCCTTTTCAACAGGTTCCACGGGTCAAGTTACAGCTCAGAAAAATCATTTCGGACCCTTTTGAATTATTTTGAATGATAGTGCACGCTACAAGCAACTTTAGGTGTGAGTAAATCGCGTGTGCTTTCATGCTATAAAACACCAGAAAATTAATTAATTTCGAAAGTACTATCACAAGTACTTTGACTACGAAGGTGTTTTCGCTCGGTAGATGGCCATATATATTCGTATAGGGTGATAGGACTCTTCATTGGGATGTACTCGAACTGTGCAACATGCATTACCCCATGAGAATGCCGGTATCCTGCCATAACCATGGCAACTATCGCCGCATGTGAGAAAAACTGATTTTTGGATGTTTTTCACTTATAAAATTTCGAGTTCCATCGTACCGCATCCCTGATTGTGATCCCATGGAGCGAAGGTCCGAGCACATTAAGGTCTCAAAAAATCAATATTGATATCTACTTTGATGTTTTGCACACCCTAGTGCTACCTCCATCACACATCGAGCTCGCCGTACCGTTTTCTTCTCGTGGGTATGCGCAGGCTGGAGCAAAGAAATAGCCCCCAAAATCAGGGTTTCCTTGTCGAAACCCAAAACGTCATAACCTCTTCGTTACTTAGAGTTATGTGAGTTATGACATGATATTTCATGCACATACACTCCACTTGACTAGGAAACCTTCACACATATGGATATATCATGCATCCACGACTCAAAATTGATGACTTTGATCATTACCCACTACTTTTGCAGGGTCACCATACTAGAAAAATCCCCCAAAAATCCTTTATCATCAAAAGTCGTGAATGATGGGAAATTTTCATCCTTAAGACCCTATAAGTGCACGAAAATCATTATAAGTTCATGAAATATATCAGATACTCGACTAATTGCGGCGCAATGTAGGGTTGCCCTCTGCTGCATAAACGTATATAATCATATATATTGCACATTTTGCTATGATACTTCGATTAAAGTCCAAAAAAGGGGCTCGTAGTCCACAACATCGTTACAAATCATCTCCGAGCGATACTCGGTACAAGGGTGACCATCGGGAGAATCCATGGCATGCTACTTGTGTATGCGTACTAGTACACTGTCTGCTAGGCCCTAGCATCTCTTCATAACTCGAATATGCACCTTAGACATCGACCCGGGTCCCCAAAAATGGGTCTCGTAGTCCACAACATCGTTATACATCATCACCGAGCGATACTCGGTACAAGGGTGCCCGTTGGGAGAATCCATGGTATGCTACTTGTGTATGCATACTAGTACGCTGTCCGCTAGGCCCTGGCATCTCTTCAAAGCTCCAAAATGCACCTTAGACATCGACCGGGGTCCCCAAAATGGGTCTCGTAGTCCACAACATCGTTGTACATCATCACCGAGCGATACTCGGTACAAGGGCGACCATTGGGAGAATCCATGGCATGCTACTTGTGTATGCGTACTAGTACGCTGTCTGCTAGGCACTGGTATCTCTTCATAACTCGAATATGCACCTTAGACATCGACCGGGGTCCCCGAAAATGGGCCTCGTAGTCCACAACATCGTTACAAATCATCTCCGAGCGATACTCGGTACAAGGGTGCCCGTTGGGAGAATCCATGGTATGCTACTTGTGTATGCGTACTAGTACGCTGTCCGCTAGGCCCTGGCATCTCTTCAAAGCTCCAATATGCACCTTAGACATCAACCGGGGTCCCCAAAAATGGGTCTCGTAGTCCACAACATCGTTGTACATCATCTCCGAGCGATACTCGGTACAAGGGTGACTATTGGGAAAATCCATGGTATGCTACTTGTGCATGCGTACTAGTACGATGTCTGCTAGGCTCTGGCATCTCTTCATAACTCAAATATGCACCTTAGACATCGACCCGGGTCCCCCAAAATGGGTCTCGTAGTCCGCAACATCGTTATACATCATCACCGAGCGATACTCGGTACAAGGGTGCCCGTTGGGAGAATATATGCCATGCTTCTTGTGTACCCCAACCTACCATGAGATTGATTTGTGTAAACACACTTGTAGGGTTGGGTTTAACCCGCAACTTATTACCACAAATGGCATCACGCCAACAGGCTCACACCCACAAACATCATTGGCCAACATACACCCCTTGGATATGTGTGGTCGCCCGGGCAATCTCACGCCAAGAGCTACTCCAAAAAAATTCGTAAAGATGGCCAACTGTTTGAACACCCAGTGCGGAAACCGCAATGTAACAAAAAATGCTACCCCCTCGGCAATATGCATCCAGTGGGAAGGCGACAAGTGGTTTAGAGGCCAATGGCACAAAAGACAATCATGTTTGGGTCACAAAGTCAACATAATATGAAGGGCAGTATGACCGTAGCCTTAAAAGACACCGAAAAAAATTATGGCGTGAAAGTACTTGTCATAGTACTTTCGAGCTCGAAAGTACTATGACAAGTACTGTGGGGCAGTAGCCATAATACCACCTACTTCTGGATTGTCCCGTATATGCCACAACACCAGATATGGCACAAGACTTGTACTATGGAGGTACTACACATCTATCCTAAAGGCAGTAAGAGGATATTCAGCTTCTCTCGGAAGCACACATATGCTTCCAGTCACCCACTGACACCGGCTGGCTCAGATGGCGGACCTGACAGAGTATTCATTGATGGCACTCCCTTTGAGATCTGTATCCTGTTCAGGAACAGAAACACACCTGTTCGGGTCAGTCCCTTTGTGGAGTTCCATGCAGTCATGGGTCACGGCTCTACGGCCAGTCTGCTTAAGCTCTACGACCTGCCTGGCATACAGCTCGGTCGGCCTCTGCTGTCTAGGCGAGCTATAGCAGCTATGCCGACCTGCTCTCAGTTCTGTGCAGTATGCTGTACCAGTAAGCTGAAGCAGAAGCCCTGTGGACACCATGACCAGTTGAGATCAGTGGCCATACAGCCCGGCCAGAAGTGGGCTGCTGACTTGACAGGACCTATTACCCCAGCTGGCTACAATGGCCACCTGTACCGATGCCAGTTCATTGACTATGTCAGCAGATTCATATTTGTGTACACCTTCGTCCAGAAATCAGAATACTACACCTGTCTGGTTCACTTCTACGGCAGCTTACATGCTATGGGATATGCACCACAGTCCATAACACTCCGTACAGACTGTGCTCCAGAGATGGGTGACCCCCAGTGTGTGGCTTTCTATCAAAAACACCGTATATATATTACACCAGAAGTCATCTCCTACAGTACATACAGACAACCCTCATGCAGAAAATGCCATTGGCAAGATATCAGACATGGCTAAGGCATTACTTCTGGCAGCTGGCATGCCCGAGGACTACTGGCCTCTGGCTGCCACCCATGCTGGCTTCATATGGAATATCTCTACTCACAAGAACATCTCTACAACACCATTTCATCAGATCAGAGGCTATCACTATGGCTATGCAAAACTGAAGGCCTTCGGCCAGAATTGCTATGTCATTATGTCTCAACAGCAGAGGAACTCCAGACAGCCTGGCATGTCTAGGAAGTCCCAGCGGGCGGCCTGGTCGGGCCGTCTTGTCGGTGTATCAGTCAGCTCCCTGGCATATAAGATCCTGGATACTGAGACTAATATGATACACTATGTTGGTAAACCTCACTGGATTCATAATCATCAGGACATGGGAGAGATGTTGGGCTCCTTTCCAGACCCACATCAGGCAGAGCGGGAGTTTGATGCATCCTATGACAGACCACAGCCATTCAGTGACAGCTTTGACACAGCAGGCTCGAGGGTTCATGGTATTGGCTCTTTCTTTGACGGAGAGGAGTCACACGCATGTGTTCAGCTTATTCAGACAGATGGCACAGTTACCTGGACTATGGCAGTCAGATATGTATTACAGACATCGGATGGTCGGCACTACCGGGACCTTCTACACTATCTGGACTGCTACAGAAAGCTAAATGGCATCAATGAACACTATCCTATCTGGACTATTGTGAAGGCTCGTCAGACAATCAGAGCACCTATCTACAGTGCTATTCTCATCTCCACCCACAGAGGCAACAGGAGGCCCTACGGTGTCATCCTGGAACCCTGCACCGACGAGCCGGCTGGCTGGCACATTGATCTACCAGCCAACCTGATTATCTTTCCGTCCACACACTCAGCAGCTTACCTGCCCTTCTCTGACACCCTCAGCAGTGACCTCAGAGCAGAGTACATGTTTGGCAGTTTCAGCAGCATGGAGCAGTTTCTCTCTGATGCTCCTACCTCTACTATTACACATATGCTTGAGGTCTCGGCACCAGAGATTAAGCTACCTCACGGTGTCAGACAGGCCCTATCCTCACCACAGTCTGAAGACTGGCTGAAAGCTATGGATCAGGAGGTTGGTGATATGGTTAATCAGGAAAAGCTCAAGCTGGGGACACCTCCGGCTAATGCACAGTACCTTACTACACTATTTGTACTGTCTATGCCATTCAAACCTGACCCTACTGGTGCAGGCAAGCCCTATCAGATATTTAAAGCCCGTATGGCTGGTGACGGCAGCAGAACTACAGGCTATCTTCCGTGGGAGACCTCTTCAGCTACCCCAGAGATATCAGCTTTCAGACTGCTATTCATATTTGCAGCTCTATTCCAGCTGGTGGTGTCACATCTGGATGTGTCTCAGGCCTTTATGCATGCTAAGCTTGAGTTCCCCGTGTGGATTCAGTTTCCCTCTGGCTATACCTTTAAGGGCTACAGCTATGCCCTGCTCTCATATGCGCTGTACGGCCTCAAAATTGCCGGCGCATCATGGCAAAGGATGGTTAAACAGTTTATGCTCAGTTTCAAATACATGGGACAATCATTCAGACAGTCTACACATGATGCCTGTATCTATTACATCTACACGCCTACGGTTAAGGCTATGTGTGTGGTATATGTGGATGACTTTGGTATGGCCTGTTCCACGGCTCTTGAGAGGGCCTTCTGGACCGCTTTCAGAGCAACTTTTAAGGCCAAACACCTGGGTCCTATATCCTCTATCCTTCAGATGACAGTACAACATGATGACCAGGGGGTGTACCTCAATCAGTCTCGACAGATTAAAGACCTTATGACAGCTAACAACATACCCGAGAGACCCTTCCGTACACCTATGGACTCTAAACTGGTGATATCAAAACCAGTAGACCCTGACCTCACTCTGGTAAAACCCTACCGGTCTATCCTTGGGTCCCTGCTCTGGCACAGCAGGACGTCACGGCCAGATATCTACTATGCAGTGATCTACCTGTCACAGTTTGTGGCCTGTCCCTCAGAGGACTCAATGAAGGCTCTTATCAGAATTGCACAGTATCTGGACTGCACAGCACACTACAGAATGGCCTTCTATTACCCTGAGAGGCCAGCACGGGTGCTCACACTGTTTGTGTACTCCGATGCTGACCTTGCCAGAGACCTGAAAAACTCAGCCAGATCATACTCTGGCATGGTGATATTCTTCTGTGGTATGATTCTACAGTACGGTACAGTCAGACAGACAATCACAGAAACATCTTCTACGGGTTCAGAATATGTTGCAGCATCTATTCGTCCTAAAATACAAGTGCCAGCTCAAGATGGGCACAATAATTCTATGCATGTGCAAGGGGTATCACTGGACATCAGATTATGCAGTGCTCGCCTCAAGCACCGCCTCAATCATCGTCTCGGCTTGTGCTCGAAATTATTGATGAATATCAGCGAGTGCGTTGTGAGTGCATACGCCCGTTGATGCACACTAAGCACACGCACTAAGCACACACGCACGCGCGCGCGACACACACGTACGCACACACATGATAAAGTGAACGAGCTAATGCGCATGCCATGGTAGATATATAGTTTGGCGGTAATATATATCTAACTGTAGAAATAAACCCTGAGTTAAGGGTTACGATATCAGAACGGTAAAAAGTCCCCTTGATAAAGAGAGAGATAACATAAATACCTAACGGGTGTTTCCCGTCTAGTGGTGACGGTCACCCAGCCTACTATATAGGAAGTGACATGTGACAGTTTCGGGTGTCACAGTGTCAAATCCAGCACACCACCTAGGGTGGTGACCGGAGCTAGTAGTGAAACGAAGCAACAAACTCCCTACTCAACTTCAGGAGGAAACTGTAGCACAGCTGGGGGCCTGTACTCTTGGTCAGGGCTGTCCCAGTTCACAGCAAAGATTGTCAGATACAACTGTTAGGTGCTAAAACCCTAAACACAGCTCAAATTCAGAGAGCTCCTCCGCACATCTAGAAAGCTAATCTCTAGCTATAATCTCTAGGCAGGCACGGTGTAGGTAATCTTCAGCCACTAGCCAATAGAGGTCCCCGGAACTGGCCGGCCAGCCCGGAGCAGCGTGGGGGTGAAGCGTAGTTGCCGGCCTCCGGGGCCGGTGGGAAATCATGCGTAGATGAAATTGAGGAATTGTCGATCTCAGCCGCGGAGTCCCCAGAGCTTGGCGCCTCGTCCTCGGACGAGTACGGCGGTGGCGAGTAAGGTGGTGAAGGTGGAACTGGTGGATCGGGATCCACGAGCTCTGGCGGCAGCGGGAGAGAGCCGTGGGAGCGGAATCCCTGTCGTAGCGCCCGATACCGCGCCTGCCTCCGCGACGGTATAGCACTCGGCACCGCACCACCCACTGCGTCGCCAAGATCGTCATGAAACGGCGCAGGTGGTGAAGTTTCCGCAGTTGGGACTGCGGAAGCAGTCCACGCAGCACCACCGACCGGCGGAGCCGTGCATGCGCGTGCATCGGCACCACCGACACCGGAAACGGTGTGCGGTGCGGCGGTAGCACAAATCACGAAAAGTGCACGCACCAAAGATGAGGTAAGTAAAGACCCACCAAAGCCTGGAATGCCCCTCCCACAGCCGTACCGTGGCTGCGGCAGCGCAACCGAGGCATGCTCGTCGTCGTCGTCGTCGTCGCTCGTGATGTAGGTTGCGGGCTCGTCGTAGCCCATCACGCCCTCCGGTGCCTCGACCGCGGAGAGCAAGTTCATGCTTACGGGCGGCTCGTCGGGCGCCCTCTATGCAATCCCCGTGCTCTCGATGAAGTCGGCAAATGTGCGGGTGACGGGAGGGCAAAAGGGGTTAGGCGGACCGGTCCATTCCTCGTCGGATTCAACCGACGCGGGTGGGGAGTGCGTGACCGGCTCCGACACCACCGGCATGTCGGCGGTGAAAGTGTTGACGCTGAAAGTCGATGCCCCAGCCGTGCGTGCCAACTCCGAGAACTCAGTGACGGCGGACACGAGGGCCTCACCGTCCTCCTCGCAGAACGAGCACGCGGAGAGGTCGGCGAAGATGTCCGGCTTCCCGCCCGCGAGCATGCAAAGGGCGTCAAACTCTTCGGCGTCGTCGTGGTCGATGGCATGTTGAAACTTCGCGGCCAACACCGAGTTCTCGGCCTCCTCAGCGAAAGCGTAGGCCGAGAGTCCGGTGCGGCCCCCGTTCGGGCAGTCCCGATGCCAATGCCGTGCCTTGCCCTTCGCGCACACCTGATTTTGGCAGTACGGAACGGTCGCACCGGTGTCGCGATGGAACGCCACCTTCTTGCTTGGAGATTGATTGAGACCAATTGCCTCCCTTGGCGAGGGGCGTGGCCGCGAAGCGGGTCTTGATGCGGCGGTCCGGCTTGTCCGCGCGGGGAGTGTACCCGCGTGTGGACGGTTCGGACCGGTCGGATGCGACGAATGCGGCTAGTTGCCTCTTCAAGTCGAGGACCATCGTCCGCAAGTCCGCGAGCTCACCGGGTCCACCGGAGTCGTCGGTGTCCCCCTCCATGAAATGCGTGCCGTGAGAATACCGGTGTGCGGACGCCGTGGCGGTGCCCGCCCGCACGTGCTCGGAGTAGCATTCACGCACCCATTGTTGAATCGTGAGGAGGTCGTGAGCGGCTCGTTGATCGTGGAGAAGCAACCGGGACACCACCGGTTGGTAGAAGGCGGTGTCGAGAGCCTTGATGAACAGCGCCTTCACGTCCTCGTCCAGGAGTGTTGCTCGTGTCCTCGCAGCCTTCAGAGCGGCGTTGAAGTCCCCGATCTTGTCATGCGGGTCCACGCCCGCAGAGATGCGAATGCTCAACATGTCCGCTTGACCCTGAAAGGGGTCACCCGCCGGGATCATGCGGCGGGCAAACTCAAGCAGTACGCGCTTACCGTCGGACGGGAAGCTGGAGTGCGAGGAGTCCATCCAGTCCGCCGCGGGTGACGAGGGGTCAACCATCAACTCGAGCGCGGAGAACAACAAGCTGTTGGCCTCCACGCGGACGGGCAGGGTAGCATCGTCCAGTAGGAAAAGGGGCGCAAAGCCGATGTCCTCCGTGACAAATGTTGTCTGCAGCGCAGAGACCATCCTGGCGAAGAGTGCGGAGGCGTGGCACTCAGTGCCGGAAAATCGCCCGTTCTTGTCCTCGAATAACTTTTGACGAACGGACTTGGACACCTTCATGTCGAAGTGCTCCCTCTGAAGGGTACGCACCGAGGCCAGGAACGCAGCTCCCGCTGAATTGGCAGCCGGCTGTGCCGCCGGCGGTGTGGCTGGAGTGTTCGCGTGTCTCGCAGCCTCTGAATCAAAAATCGTGGATAATGCGCGTCGGCGATTCGCCATGCTAGCGGTGGCTCGAGTGGAAGCAACCATGACGAGAAGGACTGAAGGGGCGGAGTGAGGCAAAGAAACGTGAGAGATGCGGCAGTCGTGGGCGGCCAAGAAACGCGCGGGTCGTCGATACAGCAGCCGTGAGAGATCAAATAATTCCGGGAAGTCGTGTGGAATAGGCGGCCAATACGCAACGGTGTGGGATCCAACCAGAAAACGTAAACCAGTCCAACGTTAAATCCCGTAAGAAAATTGCTCTCCAACCGGTGCGGCGTGCCGTAAATCAACCCATAAAATTTAGGCCATACCCGTGACTGCCGGCGCTCTCACGCGCGGAGCGCCTCACTCCATCCCAGGCGTCCGAGCTTAGCCACTCATAGTGGCAATCTCGCAGTGGCTAAATAAAGCGCAAGTGGGGCCAAACCTGGTAGATATATAGTTTGGCGGTAATATATATCTAACTGTAGAAATAAACCCTGAGTTAAGGGTTACGATATCAGAACGGTAAAAAGTCCCCTTGATAAAGAGAGAGATAACATACATACCTAACGGGTGTTTCCCGTCTACTGGTGACGGTCACCCAGCCTACTATATAGGAAGTGACATGTGACAGTTTCGGGTGTCACAGTGTCAAATCCAGCATGCCAATCAAAGCTAGACGTATATATATATATATATATATATAACGTTGTATGTATGTATATATATATATATATATATATATTTGGGGACTTTAATGCAGCCGATTTCCCTCTCGAATTTCACGGTGTGCGCTCGAGCACCAACGTGTGATATTTTCATAATATACTTGCAGTGTAACACTGGCTGAGCTTCCAACGTGGCTGCACACTTTCTTTTTTTGGCTTGGATGTGTGGGTGCGGTATATAGTCATGCCCTGATCTATTCCCACAAGCATGTTTCTCACATCCACTGGATTGATGGTGGGTCTGCTTTTGTCAGCGGGCAACGTGTGCATGCTACATGCAACATGCATATCGATTGTTGAAGTGGCAAGAATGTGTGTGTGCGCGTGCGCTTGCAGTCGCGAGTGTGTGTGTGTGTGTATGATTTGTGTTTGGATGCGTGTGCAAGTATGTAATTATGCGCGTGCATGAGTGTGGCTTTTCCTTGGACCGACTCCTTTGGCACACCGTAGCCGCTGAAGATCAATTGCACTATGTACCCACACCGGGGATCAAAGCATTCAGCCATGATTGTGTGTGTGTGTGTGTGAAAGAGAGTGAGCATGTGTATCACATGCATGCAAAATGGGCATGTGCACCACCAACTCATGTATAGTGAGCCTCCATTATTTTTCACTATTTCACATGATGTTCGCCCCCACCTAAGCAATTGCCACAAGCAGACGGACATCGCCATACATGTGTAGCAGAAAAGTAACTCTGCTACGAGGGTCATATATTGCTTGCTCACTCAGACTGGTGGGCACAAGTAGGCGCAAGGCAACTCAGGTGTGGGGTTCCGTTCCAGCAACTGGGTTGAGAGAGTCACTTAGGAAGGCGGAGAAAGAGGAAGAAGAGAAGAGGGACCAGGCAGAGATGCAACAGATGTTTGCGGCTTGTGCACGTGAGCTGGAGAGGATCGAACTGGAAGATGCCGCCCCAGCAAGGCAGGTTGAGGAAGCTGAGAGGGAGGCAGAGAGGGTGTTAGGGATCGCTCAGTAGCGATATGGTAGCACGGCTGTTATTGAACGATAACAACTCGCGCAGCGTAAGTGTGGGTGATGAGTGCAGTGTCTTATCAAAAGTTTGATCTGAGTTCATCTTGACCCTCAAAATCTCGGTTGAAGTAGGGTGGGTATTTCCCAATTTTCCTTAAGATGGCTTAAGCCACCTTAAGCTAATTAGCTCACCGGGGGCTTCCTCTAAGACGCTTTCAAAATTTCGAGACCTGTGTTGTCAAGATCTCGAGCTGCTCTTTCTGCAGTGTCTTGCCAAAAGTTTGATCCGAGGTCATCTTGACCCTCAAAATCTCGGTTGAAGTAGCATGGGTATGCAAAAACCGGGAAAATCGCTCAAATTTTACTAAATGTTGCACCCTCTTGGATACTTCCCAAAATTGCTCACCGGGAACTTGGGCTCGCCTAATAGTGCACATAGTGTCTAAAAGAAGACAATGTCGCCGTCATTTTGAGCTAAAAAAATCTAGCTTCCGGTACCGATAGCTCCCGTAATAATTGAAAACGTTAAGGTGGCTTAAGCCACCCTAAATCGCTGTTAGGGTGGCTTAAGCCACCCGAAGGGTAATAGCCATAAATAGTACTTGACACCTCTAGTGATCTTATCTGAGAGAATGTGTGAAATCTCAAACAGTGGTTGCCCTTCTTCGGTGATCATCTGTGGCAGAGGCAAATGCCTATTCTACTAATCTTACGGTGGGTTTACCCGCCGTAAGAGGAATTTTCGGCGGCCTCTAGTGGTGGCGTTATGAGGTCTACGGGGTCAAACCTATCGATTTTCAGACAGTTCATGAGTTGAATGAAAGATGAGGAACATACTATGGATGGATGCGATGTGCCCCATGTGTGTAATGCGCTCGCGAAGTGGGGGGGGTGTAGCGGGTTCCGATCATATATGCTTACGGTGGGTTACCACATAATTTTGCATATTGGTAGATATGTGGCCTTCCTCGATGGCCCTTTGGAAATTTGGAGACCTATGTTGTCAAGTTCTCGAGCTGCTCTTTCTGCAGTGTCTTGTCAAAATTTTCATTCGAGGCCATCTTGACCCTCAAAATGTCACGCGAAGTGAGGGTGGTATGACGGTTTTTACGCTATATGACACGATTTATATGCGATAATTGGTTTGCCGGTTTGGGTTTGGGTTTTCAGGTTAACAAACCCGGATACATCCGATATAATTCTTCGCGGATGCCTCTTGGGAGTGTCTAAAGTCATCCTGCCACCATGAACATGACCAGGGGGTCAGTTTAGGGGCTGAAATAATCGTTTTACTTAGGGTTGGGTAACCCACCGTAAGGGATCCTTACGGTGTGTAAACCCACCTTTCGTAGAATAGGCACAAAGGTGCTTGAATCGAGTCATTATACAGCTCTATTCTGGATACAGGCTGTACCGGATGGATACGAATATCGAGATCCCCGAAATCTAACTCATAAGCACGTCCATGGCTGAGCACTTTATATATAGTAAACGGTCCAATATATGGCTGTTTAAAGTGTCTGCCTGCCTCTGTCAAATCAGTCCATTGGATAAACTCGGTCCGTAAAAGAACTTTCTGCCCTATTGCATATTGCCGGGGCATGTGAGTCTTATTGAATCTGGCTTGGCTAATCTCTGCTGCTCGGGAAATGTTGTCTACCGCGTTGGCATGTACAGCCGAGTACTGGTCAAAATGATCTCGAATAGCATTCTGTATTGGAACAGGAGCTTCTGGCGGAATAGTGATTGCCAGATCATGAGGCGAAAGTGGCTGCGCCATCGAGTCGAGATAAAATGGTGAATAACCAGTAGTTGCAGAAACCGTGTTGTTAATTGCAAACTCCACCAGAGGCAACTTGTCCTCCCACGAATTGGCTGAAGTATCGTTGCAACAACACCTGAGGAGAAAAATACTATCTAATCAGTTTATAAACCAGAGGATGGTGAATCATGCATCAAACATAATGAAAAATACCTGAGGATGTCCTCAATGAAGGCATGACTCCTTTCATTGCTTGCATTCGACTGTGGATGGTGTGAAGACGTCATAGACAATCTCGTACCAGTAGATTTCCACAGTGTTTGCCAGAATGTAGAGGTAAATCTGGGGTCTCGATCTGAGATGATGTTCCTCGGAAGACCATGGAGCTTGAAGATATGCCGCATATATATCGCAGCAGTATGCTGAGCAGTCCAGGTCATGCTGAAGGGAATGAGATGACAACGATGAGAGAATTGGCACATTACCACAAATATACTGTCGTGCCCATTAGTGGTGACAGGCAGGTCAGTAATCCAATCAAGAGATACATCAAGCCATTTTGTCTTAGGCACACAATATCGTATATGTGACTGACCATAAGGTTTGTGTCTCCTCGTTTTCTGGCGTTGACACACGGGGCACTCCCGAATGTACCGAATGGCTGCCTTCGTAATTCCTGGCCAATAATATCGGCTACGCAGTAGATGGAGCATGTGATTTTTGCCTACATGACCAGAAATAGTGGCTGAATGGCACTCACGACACATGGCACCTAGAGGGGGGGTAAAATGACCATCTAGGAATTCCCCCAACGGCTAGTTTTTCGTTGACTTTTGCCTTTGACCGCCATTTACACACGATTTAATCACTTTACGAAAATTCTGTAACATGCAAATCTTAAAGCTTCGACTGGTTAAACGAATACATGAAATACTGATAAAAATTTGCCGATATGTTGACGGATTTTGCTAATTTTAGTTTTGAGTGGCCAACGGCTATATTTTTCACAAAATCGCAGATATGTGCAGTCAGAAGCCGCACATAAAAATTCCACAACATGCAAAAGTTGCAACACAGTCGTCCCCATATGAAATCGTATTTAAAAAATGCATTTGATTCATAGAAATGGCATTATGCGACGATATGTCCTAGATGGTCATTTGTTCCCTCCCACAGGTGCCATGTGGAAGTAGAATGTGGCGAAGCTGTGTGATCTCACCGTCATCTGTAGGAACTTTGGCAGTAGGTGGAATGTAAAGCTGTCTGCCATATATGGTCTTACGATAGATCAACCCCTGAATGAGCTCGAAATTGCTGACTGACTGTGATGATGTCAATGATGCCAGCTTAGATAATATAGTCTGTGCAAATGTGTCACGATCATACTAAGATATAATAATGTCGTGAAGTTGATGAGCTGATGATGCAGATATAAGAGCAATGAATGTAGAATCTGTAGACGGTATGTCAATGACTGGAACCTCGCTGACGTCTATATGTTGCAGACAATCAGTAAGTTCAAAGAGTGTAGAAATACGGGTGAGTGCATCTGCAACCTTATTCTTCTCGCCAGCAATGTGCTCTATTCTGAAGTTGTACTCGGAGAGCTCATCCAACCACCTCGCCTGTTTGGGGCTTAGTGTGGATTTGGACTGGAAATAAACAAGTGGCTGATGTTCTGAGCGAACAATGGTCTTAGGAGCTCCCAACAAGATATGGTGAAAGAATCGGAAGCCCTCCACAATGACAAATAGCTCGATCTCAGGAATAGGCCAGCGTCTCTGTGTATCAGAAAGAGTGACGCTGTGATAGCCACATGGCTTCATACCTTTTCCTTGATCCTGTAATACCACTTGACCAACGTGTGTGCCTGATCCATCGACCTCCATAATAGATGGCAGTTTCTGATCTGGAAGCTGTAGTACTGGAGCATGACAGATGACACTTTTGAGATTATCAAATGCCTTCTGCTGCTCAGATTCCCAGACAAACTCTGTATTATCTTTAAGGAGACGATTGAGCGGCTCGGCAATCTTGGAGAACTTTGGTATAAATCTCCTAAACTGGCCGACCATGCCCAAGAATGACCGAAGGGATGGCTTGTCATCTTTAGCCATACGGCGTAGAGGCTGTTTACCAACGGTTGGACCATACGACACTGGAGGCTGGATAGCCATGACTGCACGGATTCTGTCTTCGATGATGGATAGGCCTGCCTCAGAGATATGGTGTCCGATAAAATCGATGGATCTGACGAACAACTCAACCTTAGAAGGCCTGATGTAGAACTGATGATCTCTGCAGCGCTGTAAGAACTGTCGAACATGCTTCACGTGGCTGTCAAAATCTGGACTGTACACTATGGTGTCATCCATGAAAATGACCAAGAACTGATCGATGAAGTCAAAGAATGCTCGATTTCCAACACGGAGAGCGGTTGCAGGAGCGTTAGTTAACCCGAAAGGCATTACTGTCCACTCATAGGAACCGTATCTGGTACGTATTGCTGTTTTGTGAATGTCATCTGGGTGTATAGGAATCTGATGGAAGAACTGATTGAAGTCAAATCTGCTAAACCATCGTGCACCTTTAAGCTGTTCAAGAAGGGTATCGTGAGGTGGCAGTGGATACGTGTCCTTTATAGTGATGTTATTAAGGGCTCGATAATCACAGCACATCCTCCACTTCCCCCCTGGCTTAGGAGCGAAAATGATTGGACATCCATATGGTGATGACGACGGACGAAGGATACCCAGTTCGACATATTTGATGATCTGTCGTTTGAGCTCCTCCATCATAGGCACTGGAATGGTACGAACTGGCTGTGATGGTGGCTTATGCCCAGGTTCAATGTTGATGCGATGATATCCACCTTCAAACCGTTCTGGCCTGTGGCCAGCTGGAAGATCCTCCTGGAAAATATCTGAAAAGTCTTCTCTGACTAGATCACGTGCTGCTGTGACCTTTGGGTCTTCCATAGTGGTGTCTGAGTCTGCTGCTGTCATGACCAGTTCACCATCGACCTCTGAGAGAAAAAAGAGATAAGCTACGGCTTCTTCAGCCGACCCACTGGAGCGTATACGTCGCAGGTGCTTTCTCATAGTGGTGGCACTGACCAATTCTATTTCAGGAAGGTCATCTGAATCTGGAGTCTGTTCAACTCTGGATAGAACTGTACGAACCCTGGAACCTGATGAGTGTTTCCTGGTGATCGTCATATTCTTCGACTGGAAGTCTATGTGTGGATTTCTTCTTTCCAACCAATCCTGTCCCAGGATGACTGTAAAGGGTTTCATATCAATGATGTAGAAATCTTTTGTATCCTTATACTTACCCAGCGTGAATGTAGCATTGGGAAGATAGGATGTACAGGGTAATTGGCTTCCTCCAGCCAATCCCACTGAGAATGATGATGAGGAATCTGTTGGTGCAATACCAAGCTGAGAAGCAAACTGTCTGTCGATAAAAGACGATGTAGCTCCTGGATCCACCAATATATGAGTACTCTGTCCATATACTTTCCCTTTGTACAACAACAACTTCTTCTGTGATTTCAGCTGTGCTGTCTGAGACTGCATCTGTGCGATGTGCTCTGAGGGAGTATCCATCTGCTGAAACTGTAATGTCAGACTGGAAAGGACTTCTTCTGAGATACTCTCAACCCGGCCACTTGCTTCAGTGGCATCTTCAGGCTGATTTACCTTCGGGGTGCTCTCAACACTGGTACCTGTGCAGTACCCTGAGAGTTTCCCTGAGGAGCTGGATCTGAAGATGGAGCTGGAGCTGGAGTTGCAACTGCTGCATTGATGCTCTGCTGATTCTGTAGCTCCTTAACCAGGGTGTTGATCGTTTTCACAAGTTTGTTAGACTCGTTCTTAGCACCCTGATTATCTTGTTGCTGCTGTCCTCTGTATGGATTCTGAGCTGGAGGATTGCCTTTTATAGATTTTCCTTCTGGTGTCTTGGTGGAGAAACAATCCTTTGTGACGTGATTGGTACGACCACAACGTTGGCAAGGCTTAGGAGGATTTGATGCTGATCTTTTCCCTTTTCCTTTGCCTTTGCCTTTTCCTCCTTTCCCTTTATTCCTTTGGGAATTCTGATTGGCATTTTGATTTTGATTGCCATTTTGATTCTGATTCCAATTCCGATTGGATATGTCATATGGCTTCTTGCCACGGCCTTTGTCCTTGTCTTTTCTGACTGGGCCTCCTGACTGTTCCTTTTGCCCCCTATAGTGAAGGGTCTCTGACTGCTTCGAATGAACAACATAATTCAAATCGAGCAGGATCTGTGTGGTTTGTGCCCACGACAGATTATTCCTTTCGTCTTCTGTAAGGAATCTCATATGGAACTGTTTGCGAAGATCTGATTCCATATTGCTGATGAATCTGTCTTTTATCAAAGCATCATCCAGATCAACTGATGCTAATGCAACCAGTGATGTGAACGTGCGGAGATAATCTGAAAAGGTCTGGTTTCCTTGATTCAGCGCCATAAGATGCTTTTTGGCTACTGATCTTTTCTGTGGATTACCAAACTGACTGAGGAATGTCCTTCTGATATTCTCATACGTGGCATCTGGCTTTTTGGCCACGACCTGAAAATAATGTCTGCCATTGTTCTGAATGCATGTCAGGAAGACTGTAATAAGATCCTTGTCTGGCACACCTGGATAGGTAAACTGAACGTATCTATCCACTGTATCCAACCAAATCTCAGCATCCTGTCCAGCCTTATATTCCTTAGGTGGAGTCATTTTCACCTTTGGAACTAATGCGGATGGAGCTGGTGCTGGTACTGGACCATCATCAGGGTCTGTGCATACTGGTGGATCCTCTGTATACTCTTCGTCTGGTTCCTGTGGTTCTGTCTCAGGATCTTTGTATCTGCTCATGTCGGGTTTCATACGACTGATGTTGTCGAAGTACCCTATCTCATCGAATCTGGTCTGGGTATTATCGTAACCAGTAAGCCATTTGGGTATCTTAAACCGACTGAAGGCATCGTAAGAGCCTAAGATATCAAATAACCAGGTAGATGGATCTGGATTGATAGCTGGAACATCTGGTTCTTCTGCCATCTATAAAACAAAACACAACACCAAAATACCTTCAACTTGCTGAGTGTGTGTGTGTGATATATATAATATGATATCTATATATTGTACATGTATTATTTCTGTACATAATAATGAGGTGATGTATGTATATATCCACCTTCTTCCCCCCTCAAGGAAGTGTGAACACACAGGCAGTTGTCAAGTGCCGTAATACCTCAGGACTTTGTCCCCTTTGCTAGCGTAAATGTTTTATTATTATTTAAGTGTGATCACTTAAGTGATAACTTGTCAGTAACCTATCATCTACTTACTGAAAGAGTATCAAATGATATCTTCAGTTTCCAAGTAGATCTGGACAAGAGCTTGATAAATAAATCTAAGCAGTGTCACACACACACATATGTGTGTGTGTGTTGTCCACAACAACCTCTATCAGATGTCAATATAGTTACTGATCTGAAAGAGTTACATGCAATTGAACCGATCAATACTGTATCAATTGTCAGAATGCAATGTAGAAGTTGTTGTCGCTCCAACAATAGTGTGTGGGACGAATGGACAGTGCTCAACAGTTACCAGCACTGTATACTGCCTTCGGGTCTGGAGATATCTCCATCCAGCCCTTCAGCAGGTTGTGTGATCCTGTTCCATATCTATCGCCATCACATGACATCCAACACGCACATGTGTTTGTTGGATGGTATCTATGTATAATGTATTGATGTAATACATGATTATTACACTTAAGAGCCAGTGTAATTTCATTATACACAATGATGTCAGTGATTGTAACAATACATATGTCACTACATAGGTACTTCCTGATTGAGTACACTATGTGTGTGTGGTGTAGGTATTTACTGATTTAATACACTATACCAAATTGTTCATCACATAAGCTGGTCTGAATACCAATAACAGCATGTATCTAACATGATGCATATCAACTCGGTTAGTAATTGTAATCCTGCATATCGCATCTGCAGTGATGAGTTGCTTGGGTATATTTCACACTTGGTTCCGGCGAGCATTCCTTTCAGTGATCCACAATAGAACAATATACCCATCCCAAATCCTGCGTCAGGGTATATTGAGCTAATTATTGTGTTAAGACCATGAAGAGGCACCTTACACCAAGTGGGTTTGTTTATAGTTTAATCATGCACAGCAGGTATGCTATGTGATTTATTTTGCAACATCTGATGCACTTGTTATATGTGAGTATACATGCCAGCTGCTATCGTGATCAAGCTGGATGCATACCAGCTGCTATCGTGATCAAGCTGGCTGCATATGTGCATGCATATGTCAATGTATAATACAGTGGAATCAGATTGCATGATATAGTTGCATGGTATAATAATGCTTGGAACATCTTGCTGCATGCACTTGGTATATACTGAGTGAATAGTATATACTGCAAGTGTGTGTGTGTGTGTGATAAGTGCTGAACACCCATATGATTGCACACACATGTGATTTTGCTGCACACACTATGATATTTGCTGTACATATATATGATTGCACAGCATCCACTTCATCTGATGTCATACTATGTGTGTGTGTGTGTGTGGTATAGTTACACACACAGCATGTAGTTTACACACACATGACTGCAAACTTGTATGTAAATCTGCCAGTGAATAAGCATCATCTTTTATGTGCGAGCATCACAGATATTGTAGCATGCTGCATATGTATACCATCATCGCGCGTCATCTGTTATGATGAATCTAGCAGGTGTATACATATCCTGTCAAGGTAAATCATCATGCGCGCGTAGACAAGTGATTTTTGCAACCATTTGAAATGACGATATTTCGATGCGTACACTGCACTGAAAATTAGTGCGAGTAGCATTATCAAAATCGCTGATGTGCGCGCTGCGAATGGTGAACATATCTCGTCGCAGATATGTACGGCATATGATACGAATGCCATTTCGTTACGGAACATATACTGATGACGATTTGTTCATCTGCGCGTCAGTTTGTCGCATCTCGTACAATTTTGCGAATGATAGCAGCGCATATGTGCGAATTGTATGCTGAATACACACCTTGTCGCGCTGTTATACTGACGGTGATTATGCGAGCGTATATGTTGCGACGGTATCTTCCGCGCACTCCGTTCGCTCTTTATTCCGCAGCGGTTGATATTATGCGAGATATGTCTTGTATGTGCGTTCACTGTCGCAGTCTGTATATGCGCGATCCGCGAACCTGTTGCACCCACAAAATTACAATATCTCTACTGCTGCACTCACACTTGATATGTCCTCGTTCG
>LGRX02002384.1:21826-86234 GCA_001247695.2 Cymbomonas tetramitiformis
GCTCCAGCAGCCCCAGCACTTGCATCAGCTCCAGCAGCTCCAGCAGACCCAGCAGTTGCAACCCCTTCTGCAGCAGTCCCAGCCCATGCTCCTTCAGCAACCACAGGCCCGACAGCTCCAGCAGCTCCAGCAGCTCCAGCAGCTCCAGCAGCTCCAGCAGCTCCAGCAACTCCAGCAACTCCAGCAGACCCAGCCATTGAATACCTCGGACTTGGGTAGGGCCTCGGGCGTCTCCATAGAGGAGTTGCAGAATTTGAGCCACCTTTGAATTTGAGCACCCGCCACCCGGCAACGGCTAGTGCCCCATGACTCCTGCAACTGCAAATAATATGCGTATCATTAGGGCAAAGTAAAAGTATGTTGTAGTCCGTTTACAGACGAAATTAGCCCCCCAACGCCCCGCGAATGTGACCCGATGTGAAATATCATTTCTCGATGCCTAGTAATAACTTCTAGATACTTCTCACAACTTGTAATAACTTCACCGTATCATTTGCATATCTCACGCGCCCACGAGACATGCATTTTCTGTTTTGCAGTCAGCTTACAGACGAAATTAGCTCCCCAACGCCCCGCGAATGTGACCCGATGTGAAATATCACTTCTCGATGCCTAATAATAACTTGTAGATACTTCTCACAACTTGTAATAACTTCACCGTATCATTTGCATATCTCACGCGCCCACGAGACATGCATTTTCTGTTTTGCAGTCAGTTTACAGACGAAATTAGCTCCCCAACGCCCCGCGAATGTGACCCGATGTGAAATATCACTTCTCGATGCCTAGTAATAACTTCTAGATACTTCTCACAACTTCTAATAACTTCCCCGTATCATTTGCACATCTCACGCGCCCGCAAGATATGCAATTTCTGCTTTGCAGCCATTTTACAGACGAAATTAGCTCCCCAGCACCCCGTGAATATGTCCCGATGTGAAATTTTGCTTCTCATTGCCTACGGATGACTTCTAGATACTTCTCACAACTTCTAATAACTTCCCCGTATCATTTGCATATCTCACGCGCCCGCAAGATATGCAATGTATGTACGGCAGCCCGTCCGCGACCTGTAAGCAGCCCTGTGGCCACTACAATTATCAAAAATATAAAATATTGCCTCTAGATGATTTCTTTTAACCACTAAGTACTTCTTGAAACTTCTTGCGACTTCTAAATGTCATTTTCATCGATTATGCAATCCGGGCCCACCTAGCCGTGCTACATGCCTTCGTCGCCTGGACGAGAATACCAACTGTTAGGGATCGCTCAGTAGCGATATGGTAGCACGGCTGTTATTGAACGATAACAACTCGCGCAGCGTAAGTGTGGGTGATGAGTGTAGTCGCTTCTCCATAAGTTACTGCTGAAGCTCAACGCTTCCTCATATACGCAATGCCCCGCACCTCTCAGGTGCTACCACAATTGGGTTGTGAACCCGAGGCATTGGTTGAACAATCAATATCGGCTGAACGAATAAGCCATGTGATACTCGCATGCTTGTTCAGTACATGCTTGAAGCGAAGACATCGTCTTCTCAGAACACTTCGGTTCTTCAAGACTAATCTTGCTTTGCCATCTCGATGCCACAACCTGGCCTCTCGATGACAGGTGTCACTCAAGGTGAGTGAATGACAGATGGTATGACTGTACATGTCATAGTCGACCGTACTGACGATTGTCTGTCATTATAATATATGACATGACACGACATGACATGACATGACATGACATGATATGTATGACAAGTATGACAGGTATGACACATATGTCATCGGTCATAACCCTGACAGAGGGCCAGAAAGGCTGCAGAAAAGGAGGCCGAGAGGGCTAGAAAGGCCGCAGAGAAGGCAGCAAAGGAGGCCGAGAAGATCAAGAGGGATGCTGAAAAGCATGCTGAAAAGGTCCGCAAGGACGCTCAGAAAGAGGCTGAGAAGGCTCAAAAGGCCTTGGAGAGAGACACCAAGAAGCGTGAGAGGGAGCGAGTGGCTGCAGAAAGGAAGGCAGAGCTGGCAGCCCGGAAACAAGCGCGCTTAGGCCCTGGTGCACTAGGGATCCCACCAGAGACAGGTAGTGCCCAGGGTTCCGGTCATCCTCTGGGTGACATCACCAATACCGCTTGATACATAGCTTTGTGGTGACTCTTGATAAAAGCACCAGTTGTACTTTGTACTTGTCGAACTCTAAAAACTATCAGTGTGGTATGTGCTAATATGCCAAATATATGTGATAGTATGGTTCCAGTCTGAGCTCAGGGTTTCGAACTTTCGATCTCCTCGTAGTGCGGCCTATGAAATATTGGAAATAGTGTAATAGTTAGGCATATTTGAATGATGATTTGTGTGCTAGAAGCACATGGAAGTGTGCAATTGTTTAACACGTTACTCGGCCATCATTTATGTGCATTACATCACGAAACCCAAACTTTCCTATTGCACTCCACCCTACGTGGAATTCATTACATACCCATTTTCTCCACATATTGGATAAGCATTCCGTAGTTGACCAAGGCATAAATGCATGATATATGGGTGCTAGTATGCATATATAAGGCTATGTTATCCGGGCATGTCGCCATATCAACATTTATGCACCCCGCCTTTTAGAACGATACCCAAACCTCTATTTGTAGGGTTAACACTCATAACTGGGTTCATTTAAGGGTACATCGGGGTAAAAGTACCTCTTGACTTATCACCTCAAATATGACATAATTCGTGATGGAAGGTTATTGTGCGATATCGGGCGATCTTAGGAACCCATTGAAGGTAATGATGGAAAAAATCCGACCCTCATTCTCTAATTAACGAGTATATGGCGGCCATCTAAAAAAAAAGGTTCATTTAAGGGTTCGACTACCTCTATGTCTATCGTGTGTCATACCGATACGCGAATACGCGATACCATGTACGGTTGTTCGTACAGTAGTCTCATCAGGCTGGGTCTCATCAGGCCTGACCGAGAGGAGCTCTCGCTCTCGAGTCTCTCGTCGGTCGGTACTGTAGAGCCTAGTGTAGCTCTAGGAGGTGACACTGTTCAACTGAAGAGCTAGAACCCACACGACAGGAGTCAGGACGCATATCAGAAGCTATCAGCTGTCGCTGGGCAGCACAAAAGGCGAATTTTCAGAAGTTTCTCTTTTCCGTTGGACGTGAAGGAGAGATATCCTTATTATCTTAAATCGTCTGGTTTAAAATTACTCATACCCCAGCTAGGTTGGGTGGTGTTGATCCTTTGGTGAAGTCGTGGACCTGAGGTATCACGACTTGACCTCTTTGTGAGGGATTTGCCGCTTTTGCGGAGCAAAGCTATTGCTCACTCAGGGAAATATATTGCCTCTGATTCTCCGAGACTATGTGGGGCTTCTCAACAAGCAGAGACCCCGTGGCAGGGTATGTATCTTTCCACTTGCTTAGGCAACGCCTCCACCTACCACAGTTTTCGATCGTAGGACACTCGTCGGTATCTAAAATTGAACCTCCAACGTCAGGTGGCTAAATGAAGCTGGCCTCGGGAAATACGCGGAGAACTTCTCGCGATGCGGTGTTGACGAGGCTGCTTTCAAAAAGCTGCTGATGCAGGCAAGTGCACATAGAGTACCTGCTCTCACTCACAGTATTCGATGGCTGAGTTGATGTCTCCTTTTTTTCGCACACAGTAATTCCCTCTCAGCTGATAATTCTTTCAGCTTTTATCATAGTTGCTTCGGGAACTCTAGTTGACCCTTCGGCGTTGCTGTCTTTGACCGCTCGCCACCTTGAGACAGCGGAAGGGCACTTGGTCGGTACTTGTGCGAAGAAGGAATGCACTATCGCATTTTTTTTGAAATATTGCGTAGTTTTTACTTCAGGACTATCCGAAAGTTGGAGTTGAGGATCTTGGAGATAAGCAAAAGCTTTTCCGACTTATTAAAAGTGTCAACAGTGACAAGTATTCAACTGGTGGGGCTGTAGGAGAAGGTGCGTCATTTGGCGATATTCTGACAAATCTGTACATACTTTTGGTGGGCTTGTATTTGTCACCTATGCTGGTTTGATATGTTGAGGTACTTAAAAGCGATTTCCGTGATATTTACGGTTCCAAAAGTCACCCAACTCTTACAGTCAACTGGTGACCAGGTGGGCCTGATTCACTGCTTGACGAACCTGAAGACCTCCTGGACTTAGCTGAGGAGACCGATCTTCTGGGAGAGGTAAGTGCGGGGCATATCTTCCTGGGCATATAGGGCGGAATTGTGGATGGACGTACTTGCAATATATGTTGCAGCTCAGAGCCCTTGCACCCCAGTTTCCACACTGGTCCAACCTTAAGACTGTGCACGTTTCTCGGGTATGGCGTTTTGTTGTCTGTGCATCTCCACAAGGGTGTGGCGTGCAATTTTGCAACTTGCTTTGTTTTAAGTCAAAAAATAATTTACATACCGTGGACTGAGATACCACGTGCTGAACTCCTATTGGATTACCTACACGCCACCCCCACTTTCTGCAAGTTGCGAGGCCGAAAATTTCCATCAGAGATCAGATAGTTACCATTGTGGCCGCTTTCACCACGCAGGCACACCAGTTTCAGCCTGGGCAGCAGCTCATGCCAACTTCCCCCGATATGTCGGGGGCCAACTTTGGGCACGCTTGGTCGGACGAGCCTCAGCCCACATCTCCTGTGGCTGGACCTATTGCAAGGCAGGACCTTGCAGCAGCAGCTGCGGCCTTAGGCCCTCCGCCAAGGATCCGTGTCGTGGTTCGGAAGAGACCACAAAACCGGAAGGTGAGACTCTCCTGTCCGCCTGTTTTGTTTACTTGCGAAAACTATAACATTTGGTTCGACAGAGCTGCCTGAGTTTCTTGGAACTAATGGACTTCCGATCCAATACCGTAAATCTCACTGCGAAATTTGGAGAGTTTCCTTCACTCACAACACGGTTTTGGGGTGCCCCAGGAAGTGCAAAAGAACGAGCACGATATAGTGTCGATGGAGTCCCAAACGGGCCACCTCACTGTTCACGAGCCCAAGTGTGTTTCCCGTCGTGCATGACTGTGTGACAAGCGAGATTCCATGGAAAGTGTGACTGTTTACCATGTTTCCGTTGGTGGTTTCGATAGAATATGAGAGGGTGCACTGCGATCGACTAAGGGTTACTTCACTGCTCCTCTGCGCGTTCCTGTGGCAGCTGCAACGCTCGATGCAATCGTGCGTGGGGTCGCATGCCGACTAGCCTTATCTTTGATATCAGCATGCGTAACATAACTGTTCTCTACTTGTTCTGCCTATCCGTGCGCCGTGCACGAGTCCGAATCTTCCCTCCACAAACGCGTTCTCGCTTATGTTCTCTCACCTCGGTGATCAGCTGAAATAGGTCAGCTGAAGAGTTGCCGTCCTGATTTCCTTTTCAGAATAAAAGTAGACATGACCAAGTATGTAGAGCAGCAAGAGTTCGCTTTCGATGATGTACTTCAGGAGGATATCGATCAGGACACGGTATGTCTCTTCCTTTTTAAGCTCCGACGGACGTTCCCAGGTGCTCGTAGTACTCCGTATGCTTTGCGCAAGGTGTGCAGGAGCTCGCGCATCTGTACCTTCAGGGCTCCTCTACAGGAATGAGGATTGAAAGCACTGTCTCACCCGATCTCACCTCTGGCACTCGGCCTTGCCCAACCTCTTCTACTCGGCACCTACTCTACCCTAGCTCCACGATAGCCGAAAGGGAATTTTTCCAGCTTGGTGTCGGTCTTGGTACCCTTTGATTTGGGGGGGATCGTGGGGCAACCCGCGCGCTTGTGCAGGTGTACATGACGACGGTGTATCCCCTAGTACAAAGCATATTTTCAAAAGCGAAGGCCACCTGCTTCGCCTACGGCCAAACCGGCAGCGGCAAGACGTACACCATGCAGCCGCTGCCCATCCGGGCTGCCCAGGATATGGTGTGCTCCTCCGTAACCCCGTTGGCTGCCCAGTCCGTCCTCGGCCATCTCCAGCAGCTTCCGACCGGTTGATGCTTTGCCGGTTTTTGTGCGCTTCTGGCGAATCGTGAGACGGCAGACAGAATCCACCTCACTGCACCTCTCTTCAAATAGTCGCGACTCGCCGTCCTCACGAGGTGCCCGTAATCTGGTCGTCGCCCCCGACCGTAGCGGCTCACGGGGGTCTGGGTGGACTGCAGATTGATATCCTGCAATACCCGGAGCACTCCCACATGCGCCTCTGGGTCAGTTACTTCGAGATCTATGGTTAGTGCCCCAGCCTTAGACCTTGCCCCTCAGTACTTGCACTGCTGTTGCCTTCACATTGTTGGGGCACAGTTGAATTGAAGACGCACAGCATCCAATGGCCCTTCGAAGCCCTCAGTGCTGACCTCGTGTCGCGGCTCAAGGTGAAATGCGCACGACGGGCACTCTACGCACGGAGGCGCAAGGTCAGAGAAGAGTCTGCTTCTCCAACATCATGGGAGGGCCCAGCTGCTAGCTCGACGGGCGTTTTTTTTATGGTGTATCAGTGCGTACATGATTTCCCAGGCGATCTTAGGTTGCCGGCCGCGAAAAAAAATATCGAGCTGGGTTGTGCCCAACCATCGACTGCGGTTCATAGCAGTGGTGGATGGCCCTGTCAAACGGTATATGGACGTTCGGCACAGGCGGCAAGGTATTTGACCTTCTGAACAAGCGGAAGAAGCTGTGCATGCGGGAAGATGGGCGCGGCAACGTCTGCATCGTCGGGCTCGTGGTGAGTTGCGCGGTCCTTCTGGGTCGAGGCGAACGCCAAGCCTGACTGTCTTGCCGCGTTGGCGCTCCCCCTGCCGGCGCCCGTCCTCCACTCAAGTAATGCTCGCCGGGGTGACCAAGCCACGTGCGTGCACACCTCGACATGATTGCCGCCAACTCAGTCTCGCACAGAGTGCGATAACCTGCCCGCTGCCCGCGGCCGCCTTCCGGAGAAGCTGCTCAGCTGCACTCCGCGAAGCAGCCGGCTGTCGGCTTGTGGCTGACTTGAGTGCAGCCGGCTGTCGGCTTGTGGCTGACTTGAGTGCAGCCGGCTGTCGGCTTGTGACTGACTTGAGTGCAGCCGGTGGGCAGTGAGTTGTGGCGCTCAGCAACGCCTAGATGAGGAGGCAACGAGGTGAGGGCGTTTTCGTTAGAAAGAGAGCAGAAAGAAGGGAGGAAGAAAGACTGAAAGGCCTGTGGTTGTGAAAGGGCAAGACCGAGACAGTTACTACAGTTGCAGAAGGGTCGATCACTGAAGGCGAGCTAGACACAAAAGGGAGGGCTAACGGGAAGGCTGACGGGCATGCCCGCCTGCCAGCTTACTTGTTTGGAGGCTCAGCATGATCTTGACGTGGATGGTGGGGCCGACTACAGGAGCATGAGGTGAGCAGCATGGCGGACGTTCAAGGACTGATCGAGAGCGGCAGCCTTGTGCGCAGCACGGGCTCCACCGGGGCCAACTCTGAGTCCTCTAGATCCCACTCCATCCTGCAGATGTCGGTCAAGGAGCTACCTAAGGTATGGGGAGAGGGCTTGGATCTCTTGAAAGGGGGCGCTTCCTTGGGCCATGCTACGTGCTCGTGAATCATAGTCGTGGCACGTGCACGTTCTCGCGCCTTGGCTAAAATTAATTCTGAAAGAGGACTCTTCCTCCTCCCCCTTCCACGACGCTCTGCTTTATGGTGGAAGACCCGGGCCTTGGCAGGCTGTCAGCAGCTGCCATGCTGCCCTGCACGTTGACCTGCGCCTGGACAGCCTGCCGGCACTCGCCTTGCTGCCCTGTACGTTGACCTGCGCCTGGACAGCCTGCCGGCACTCGCCGTGCTGCCCTGTACGTTGACCTGCGCCTGGAGAGCCTGCCGGCACTCGCCGTGCTGCCCTGTACGTTGACCTGCGTCTGGACAGCCTGCCGGCACTCGCCGTGCTGCCCTGTACGTTGACCTGCGTCTGGACAGCCTGCCGGCACTCGCCGTGCTGCCCTGTACGTTGACCTGCGCCTGGACAGCCTGCCGGCACTCGCCGTGCCGCCCTGTACGTTGACCTGCGCCTGGACAGCCTGCCGGCACTCGCCGTGCTGCCCTGTACGTTGACCTGCGCCTGGACAGCCTGCCGGCACTCGCCGTGCTGCCCTGTACGTTGACCTGCGCCTGGAGAGCCTGCCGGCACTCGCCGTGCTGCCCTGTACGTTGACCTGCGTCTGGACAGCCTGCCGGCACTCGCCGTGCTGCCCTGTACGTTGACCTGCGTCTGGACAGCCTGCCGGCACTCGCCGTGCTGCCCTGTACGTTGACCTGCGCCTGGAGAGCCTGCCGGCACTCGCCGTGCTGCCCTGTACGTTGACCTGCGCCTGGACAGCCTGCCGGCACTCGCCGTGCTGCCCTGTACGTTGACCTGCGTCTGGACAGCCTGCCGGCACTCGCCGTGCTACACCGGACCTCCTGCGCAACGTGTTCTCGGGTCTCGTCTTCAAGTCGAAAGGCCGAATGCAGAAACAGATTGGGATTCAAATAATGGCTGCGGTGCGGTGCTGCAGGAAGTATCCCGTGCGCAGCAGATCGCAGCGAGGCACACCGGTGAGCAGCCCAAGAGTGGCCGCCTAGTGGGCAAGTTTTCCTTCATCGATCTCGCCGGCAGGTGCGCACCTCTTTCTCCGGTCGTCCACTGCTGCTGGAGAGAGCTCCCGGGTGCGGAGGAAGGCGTCAGAGGCGCGTCTCTGCAGAGCTATGAATGGAGGCTGGGGGCGTCGCGTGCATCATGTGTCTAGAGGGCGCAATGTGCAGTGTTAGCCTGCGTCATAATTTGGCACATGAAGTGAGCAAACAATGCCGAATCATGCGTTAGACAAGCATTGCATCGTGCATGCACTCCGAGCACGTCATCGTGGGGCCCTGCATTACCGGGGCGAGCGAGAACAGATCCAGGGCAGATCCCGCAGATTCGCCACAGTTCACAGCAGCGCAGCTCGACGTGTGCTCTATGCTCTGTGTCCTGTGAAAGGGATATCTTTAACGTGATGTCCCCTCGCCACCCTGCCCCCTGTGGTACAGCGAGCGTGGCGCCGACACGTATGACAATGATCGTCAGACTAGGATTGAGGGCGCAGAGATCAACAAGAGCTTGTTGGCCCTCAAGGTTAGCCTCTTTGTGCCTTTGCGCCTCGTGCGGCTTGGTCAGGCAGGGGTCGCGCGCCATTGTTCTAGAAGTGGAAGGATCTTCCTCTCTGCAGGAGAGACCTGCCTTTCAAGAAGAAGCGACTTTTCATCCTAGACGAATGGTGTTTTATCTCACCAGTAGCTCATGCCAAGGTAGCTTGCGGTCGAAAGCGCTGATGTGGCGGGCTGCGCTCGCGTCCCTCTGAGTTCCAGAGTCCTCCCACGTGCTTGCTGCGGTCCCTCCAATTCCCGAGGCGCTCTCCCTTTCAATGTTCTCTCTTTTCCCCCCCTCCTTTCTTGTTTAGGGCAGCCTCCAGGCAGCATGCGCCTGTACTTTGCACTTGTCAAGCTCAAGCCGTACCTGCAGTTCATGCAGCACCTGCTTTAAGTGTAACGTTGGGAGAGGGGTGGTGACTGAAGAGGTGACAGTTACTTTGTGGGCGGCCTTGCAATGGCTCGTGACTCGGGCGTACCTGGGACTTTGTCTTGTTCCGAAGGCTGAATTGGAAGAGTGCATGTGGTGACTCGGATGGGTCTGTGCAGGAGTGCATTCGTGCGCTGGACCACGACGCCAAGCATGTCCCCTTCCGAGGGTCCAAGCTGACTGAGGTGCTTGCCCCCCTCGCTGGAGCGCCTGAGAGCATGCAGGGGGAAGAGCAGGCCTCTGCCTGAGGCGCGCGCGATTGATAGGAAGCACCACGCTGAATGTTAGGTCGGCTTGTCTGCCCCATAAGATGCCGCTGGATAAGAGATGGCCCTCCCCCACATCGGTGCCGCGTGCGCAGTGCTGGCCGAGGCGCGCAAGTGCTGTGCATTGGGGAGGGTCCACCGAGGGTGGTGGCCCGGCGGCTGAGGAGCAGGTGCTGCGTGACTCCTTTGTGGGCAACTGCTTTCTGGTGATGATTGCCAACATCTCCCCCAGCTCGGGCTCCTGCGAGCACACCCTCAACACCCTGCGCTACGCGGACCGGTGCCGCAGGCCCTTCCACCCTCCCCTTCCCGGGCCTGCACTCATATCACGCTTTCCTTGGCACGGCATTGTGTGGCTCCGCCTATGGTCTCCTCTCGCCTTGTGTCAGCCTTATGGGCATCTTATGCTTGGTGTGGGGAGGCCATTTCGAGCAGTGGGCACCATCCAGGGCATTACCCCCTCTGCTCTGTGCAGACGGGTGAGGCATATGCACTCTGCGCCCCGGCCCAAGCACAAGTGTGGTCCGAAGCTCTGTTACTGCAGCCATCTTGAGCCGGCACCGGGGGAGGAGCGGGCGCTTGCTTGCTCAGGGTGAAGGAGCTGCGCAAGAACCCGAACGGCACCGTGGCTGCCCCCTTCTCCTACCTCGCAAGTGAGTCTCGACCATCAAGTGGTGACCGGCTGTGCGGCGTCTCTGACAGGGGATGGGATCGGCACGGAGGCGACATGCACCGCCCGATGTGGCATCCTGTGCGGCCTCATCTGGATGGCAAGCACCTTGCAGAGGTGGTCGTATAGGCAGTCATGATAGTTGGTGGCACAACGTTGATGGCTCTCGTAGGCGCTTTCTTCCTCTGCCTATCCGGGGCATTCCGATAGTCCCTGCCCATTCAAAGCAGGAGTGAGTGATTGGTTACTGCTCGCATGTCCTCCTATTCAAGCCTGGTGGTACCACACAAATCGTGCAGGCCGTGGGACGATGGTTGTGGCTGGGCTGCGATAGCGCGACGGACGGGTGACTGCTGGTTCACAGGCTTGACACAGCATGCGCAGGGCGCGGCACCGCAGCCGCAGCCACAGCGCACAGTGCCGCCCTCGACCCCGCAGCGCAGGGAGTCGCTGTCCATGGAGTCCGGCCCGGGGCCTGCAGAACGACTGCGCCAGCTCAGCAGTAGCGTCTCCGAGAGCCGTGCGCCAACCACGCCGAAGACGTCACGAGAACCCCGGCGCCTGAGCACGAGCACAAACTCACTTCAGGTACAGCAGTCACCGACCGCGGCCCTTCCCAGCCGCAGCGGCAGTAACCCAAATGAATCGGGACAGGTATTGACCATTTGGGGTATGTGAGGAATAACGAATGCTGAAAAACACTGATCGGGACGTCATTGCGATGATGATACCGGTACGGTCATTTCCTATGTATCTTGATAGTGGTGCCCATCTTGGTGCTGTGTACCTACGACAATGAGTGCAGTGTGGCCACTTCCCACCTTCCTGGAAGGGTTCTCCATGATGATGACTGCTCTTGTTCTTGTCTCGATCACTCGCTTCCATGTTGGGCTGACAGCAGGTGGCGCGAGGTCCCTCTTGCGCGCAGGTCGAGCGCAGCACGCTGGACAGACGTCCATCGGAGCGGCGAGCTTCTATCAATGCTGCAGAAGTGAGAGCTGAAACCCGGCCCAGCCAGGTGGAAAGAGGGGACACCCGTCGGCAGTCACTTGCGGAAACCCGCTCAGCGTTAGCGCGGGAGCCGGAGTCGCCGCCTCCTCCACGAGCCCCAGTGGAAGCACCGTCAGCAGACTCGGAGCTAGACAACGCTCACGCAGAGCTTGTGAACAGCATCCTCGAGGAGTCTGATAATCTGGTGGCAGAGCATCGAACACACATCGAAGACACGATGGAGCTTGTGCGCAAGGTGGGCAAAGGCATTCAGGAATTGCAGAGGCACCTTGCAATGCAGCTTGCAATGCATTCTCTGCAACTGGCTCCTGGACTTGACTGGCACTGGCTCGGCGCCTTGCAATGCAGCTTGCAATGCATTCTCTGCAACTGGCTCCTGGACTTGACTGGCACTGGCTCGGCGCCTTGCAATGCGCCTTGCAATGTATTCTCTGCAACTGGCTCCTGGACTTGACTGGCACTGGCGCGGCGCCTTGCAATGCACCTTGCAATGCATTCTCTGCAACTGGCTCCTGGACTTGACTGGCACTGGCGCGGCGCCTTGCAATGCACCTTGCAATGCATTCTCTGCAACTGGCTCCTGGACTTGACTGGCACTGGCTCGGCGCCTTGCAATGCAGTAGGCTGCCACTGCCAACATTGCGGCGGCATATGCCAACAAGCAGAATGTGTTTTCTGTCCCTTGCAGGAGGTGAATCTCGTTGCAGAGATGGACCAGCCAGGCGGCGCAGTAGATGTGTACGTGCAAGAATTGAGCGAGATCTTGGAGCTTAAGGTGCAGCACATTGCGAATATCCAGGACCGGATTGGGCGCTTCCAGCGACTTCTCAGGGTGAGCTGGGGCCCGGCGCATGCTCTGCTCTGCTCCCGGCGAGGATGCACTTTGGCTCTGCTCCTGGCATCTGATCCTCTCGCACCGGACAGGATACAGTGAGGAGTGGGAGATCTGATACTGCTTTTGCTGGGATGGCCAGGAGGAGGAGATCCTCAGTGCGCAAATTGGGCGGTCGGGATAGCTGAGGCTGCCCTCACGTTGGGCGTGATCTCGACCATCGTCGTATTTTTGCTACTTCAAGCCGAACTGGCTTTGAATGGAAATTTTAAAACCTCGACCAGTACTGCTTCTTTGTTCAGTGTTAAAGGAAGGAGTGAAAAAAGGGAGGGCATCTGGTAGTGCAGTGTTGCCCTCAGAGCTTCCTTCGTTGTCCTGATACTGATTATAGACTTCCATTGATGCTGTTGTAATCCTGAGACCTTGTTGTCTACACCAAGTGGAAGGAGTATTGCTTTGCTTCTGCTGCCGCTGCCGCCGGCCACCTCGGTAACTCTGTGTCTGACACGCATGCACTCGTCATAGGCTAAAGCTATATGAAGTTGTTGTTTTCTCTGTTTAGTATTGGTACATTTAGACCGCCATAAGTTCAAATACAGACTTAAATGTTGTTGGAAAGCAGGCACAGGTCTTGGGGACATCAGGGGGCGGTCGATGGATTTACACAGTGGAATACAGATCCACTATTCCTCAGCGTAGGTAGTCTCTCACTGTTGGTGCAAATGTTGTGGAAAAGGGCTTCTATTACCACCACGGTGTTACCACCACGCATTGTGCGATTTGTACCAAGCAACAGAGGCATCCGATAGTTGGAACAGACCGTGATAATCACGACGCGTGTCCCAGCGCAACGGGGCATACAAGGTCACACACGATGCGATTCACAGCGTGAAAGACACATACTGTAGGTATGAGCGAAGGTTGCTGCATACTCGTATTATATTAGCATGCACCACGTGATTATTCGTACACACGTAATGCATGCTGCGTTATGAATACATGCATGTAGGCAGTCGTTTTGTACCGGGCACTCCGGGGCATGCTATTTCCGGGGGAATAAAAAAACGAGATTCGGGAATAAAATCGTTTATTCATTTTTGCGGAATAGTGATTACGACATTACGCAATACATACCGTGCACGAAGAGTTGTGACACTCTGTACTGGTGATGGTGGGAGTCGGAATCCGACTTCCACAAGTAAATCGAAGTAGCCTGTCACGGACTCGTCAACTCTGGCCGCGCGCTGTTAAAGGGTGTGAACGAACCGCTGTCGAGGGGAAACATTGCCGTTTGTTAGTTATTAAGTATGCAAATGCAAGTTATCGCTTGCCCGCCCCAACTTTGTTGCGCTACTGCAGGCACATCCCCTTGTGATTTTAATCACATTAACTGTAGTACAATGTGTTTCAACGTCCGTAAGGAATATACATGTGTTCACAAGGCGAATGCCTTTTTTTTTAGCTATTGATCGACCCCATCCGCAACCGCATCAGC
Source organism: Cymbomonas tetramitiformis (assembly GCA_001247695.2). NCBI lineage: Eukaryota > Viridiplantae > Chlorophyta > Pyramimonadophyceae > Pyramimonadales > Pyramimonadaceae > Cymbomonas > Cymbomonas tetramitiformis. The sequence continues at coordinate 35,652 of LGRX02002384.1, forward strand.
TTCGTTTGCAGTCGCGACTGCAAGCTAAGTTGATGCGGTTCAAGATAGGGTCGACTAGATCACGGCAGCCGAGGGGTTTTCATGCGTTCTAGCGCAAGAAACTTGGCAGATATATTCGTATCAATAATATGAATATATCCCGAAAGTTTCAGGGCATACCGTCGAGTTTGCTCGAAACGGTCACATCTTGACAAGAGGATAAAGTCAAACCCAAAATGCCTCTTGTCAAGATGCGACTGTTTGAATCATACTTGACGGCAGACCCTGCAACTTCCAGGATATATTCACAATACGGTTATGAATCGATCTGCCACGTTTCGTGAGTTAGAGTGCACGACAACTCCCATTCTGCAAGGCAGTTTTGGGTTTGGGTAGTCAAAACCCAAACCCAAAACGCCTCTTGTCAAGATGCGACTGTTTGAAGCATACTTGACGACAGGCCCTGCAACTTCCAGGATATATTCATAATACTGTTATGAATATATCTTCCAGGATTCGTGGGTTGGAAGGCACGACAATTCCAATTCTGCAAGGCAGTTTTGGGTTTGGATAAATCAAAACCCAAACCCAAAACGCCTCATGTCAAGATGCGACTGTTTGATCTATGCTTCAAGGTATGACCTGCAACTTCCAAGATATATTCATATTATTGATACGAATATATCTGCCAAGTTTCTTGCGCTAGAACGCATGAATACCCCTCGGCTGCCGTGATCTGGTCGACCCTATCTTGAACCGCATCAACTTAGCTTGCAGTCGCGACTGCAAACGAAGCTGATGCGGTTGCGGATGGGGTCGATCAATAGCTTTAAAAAAAAAAACATTCGCCTTGTGAACACATTTATATTCCTTACGAACGTTGAAAAAAAAAATTGTACTTCATGTAATGTGATTAAAATCACAAGGGGGTGTGCCTGCAGTAGCGCAACAAAGTTGGGTCGGGCAAGCGATAACATATATTTCCATATTTGATAACTTACGAACGGCACTGTTGACTGTGACATTCAGCTTTTGCGACTGCCTACGACCGGGAATGGGGAAAGCGAAACGTGCATGGGGAATTTGGAAGCGTTTGTACTGTACGAGTATTACGTATGCGTCTGTCGTCTCCCTTTGAAGATTCTCTCAAAAAGTTGTATAAATAATTAAAGAATGTTACGTAATACTTATTCCCAAGAAAAATATAAAGGGTTTTATTCCCGATTCTCGTTTTTTTCCTGCGGAATCACTGCCCCGCACTCCGGTAGCTTCGAATACACTTGTGACAAACATATATATATACATACATAGTCTATCGTAGAACTTTCAATATATCTCTAGGTGCTGTATACCGACATCTCTGTTCGTTGACTAGGTTGTTGCTATCTCTTGTCTTTTCAATAATGCCGTCTATCACGATCGTTCCTGAATAAGTAGACGTTCGGCCTACGTGATCTTCCCTAACCGAACGTGAACAATCTCGATCTAGCATTTCGGTCATACCGAGTTACATCCTCAATGTCCCGATGGCACAGTCGTTCAGTTATGATTCTCTCGATACGGTTCGATACACGGATCCGTCTCTCTCGTTTCGTATGTACCTCCGGGTACAACTCTCCCCCCTTAAGGGGTGGCTATCCCCTGATGTACCCACTTCACATTTGTATCGGCAGTGGAATCAACTATTGCACAGGAATCAGCATGGGCACTAGGCTTTAATTGACGAGGCTTGTTTCTTTTTCGGTGCTTGGTTCCGTGCCCTTTCATCTGAGCAGAGGTCATCTGCGTGGCCGCTTCGATGTCGCGGGCCGTTGATTGCGCCTCCTACCGCTGCCGCGGTCGGGCACTGTCCACCTATTTTACTCGAGCAGCAAGTTCTCACCAGGGTGGGCCTTTATGTCGATCTTGCCACACTCGCTGAACTTCAGATGATGGACCAGATGGTAGAGCAATGGACCCGGTATGCGATACCGCACCGCGTGCGATTTACCCGCGCCTGGCTGTGACGGGTGGGTTCCCAGCTGTGCGGTCTCAGGGTGTCCGCCAGTGGCCCACTTGCACGCACAGGGGTTCTCTGATGTGCACTCCAGTAATGGCTGCGGTGGCGGCGAGTCCGTCCAAATGCAAGTTGCCTTCCGATAGTGCTTACCATACTTGCAGTAAGTACAAAACAGGGGTGGGGTAACTGGCTGACTAACCGGTCGCAGTCGCAGGGCGTTTGGGTAACGTCCTGTAGGGTTTTCCAGAAACCAGTGTTTGGGTTTCAGGTACTCGATGATATCCAGCGTGCGTTGCACGCACGCGTCTGCCAACACCAGATATGGGGGTCCTCCCGTGGTGCGTGTTTGACTGTACTGTGTGCATGGTGGGCTGGCCCATACCACATCGAAAAATCCAGGTTCGTACTGTCTGGGGTCCCAATCCTTCACTGCTGCAATGTCGTGTGGACTGCCACACTGGATCGTGATATAAAGTGACAACGGACGCTGTGGGGTAGTAACGCACAAACTCCCTCTCCACTGAACCAGTCCCACTGAACATCACCAATATCCGAGCTGATCGGTGTGCCTCCACATCCACGATAGTCACTCTGGCATGCTCACCATCATCTAGTACCTCCACAATCATGCTCCCAGGGTAGACACCCGTCTTCCGGTGAGTGGGCGTCGGGAGCATCACAGGTGCTCCAGCAGCTCTGCAAAGGTGGCTCCCAGATACATCACGGTGGTGGCGCCGTGCTGGTATGATCGACGCTGTAGGCTGTACCACCGCGTCCCTTGTCTTGATGTGAGCATCCAATCGATCTGCCTCAAACTCCCTAACTTGCTAGTTCTCTCCACCGCGGTTCATCGCTTCTCCCGTGTACGCCACTGATCATGCGCATCTGAGTAACCGGTCCAACGCACCTTCCACTCCTCAATCTGTTTCCCTCTCAGTGACCGCACACGGTGCGCCAAGATCTTCTCCACTTGTGCCTCTGCCTGGCCATCCACTATCACTGTTTCTGGTTTAGGGACGCGTTATTTCGAAGCGAAAGCCTCCGAGCCCTGCACGTGGGGCTTCAGCCGGTGTTGTGCGCAAACATCGTGAATGCGCCAGTGCGGAGGCAGTGCGAGGCGATACGCCACGGGCGCACCACGGTCCGCCTCGGGGAGTTCGGCCTGTAAATCGCTGTAGAAGCGTTCCACCACTGGGACCGGATCGTGCCAGCGTTTGGTGAGCTTCCTGCACATCTTCATGTCCATCAAGCTCTCCGTCAAGTGCCGTGCCTCAATCCACACCATATCGCCCACCGCGTACTCCCGAGCATGTACATGTCGCTCGTCGAATTGGGATCGCTGTCTCTGCTGCGCCAGCTCCAGCCTGCTCCGTGCGTCCCGCAGCTGCGACGAAAAACGAGAAGACATCTCGAGGGTTGTCCCTGCTCCTCCCCCCCAGTTCGTTGCGCCGAGCCAGGCTGCATCGCTGCCTCCAAGAACATGTCCAGCTGAGACATCGGCGAAACCCCGTAGCAGAGCTCAAACCGGGTGAAACCCGTGACATCACTTTGGGAGTCACTTTTCACCGCAAACTCAACATTGGTGGCGAAGAGGTCTCAGTCCCCTGGGTTGACATCAACAAAGGACCTTAGCATGTCTTCCACAACTCTGTTGGTGTGCTCTGCCTGCTCATCCGAGCGAGGGTTATATGGCGTTGTGAAGGCAACCCGCACCCCCATCAATCTCACGAGCTCCTTCCAGAAAGCATCCTGGGACCTGGGATCCCTGTCGCAGGCAATCTTGATCGGTGCTCCGTGCTGCCTCCAGACCACGTCGAATTAGATGCGCGGGCTACAGTCTGGGTCGAGCTGTCCCCAAAATTCACGGAAAACAAATGGATCATCTTGCTCAGTTTGCAGGTAAACGTTGCAAAAACATCATTTTCTTGTGCTGTTCTCGGGAGACCTGCGACAAAGTCCACGCTACTACCTGCCAATTCCTCTCAGGGATGGCAGTCCGTCGGGGAAGCCTGTCCCAGGTCGAACCGACTGACACGTGGGACACGAAGTCACCCATCCAGCCACATCCTCAGAGGCATTCTTCCACCAGAATCGCTTCAGCACCCTCTACAGCGTCTTCTCACGCCCAGTGTGCCCCGCTGCAAGTGAGTCGTGTGCCTCTCGGAAGATAATCTCACGGAGAGGCGAGTCCTCCCCCAGCACCAGCTGGTAGCGGTCCGCAGCCACTCTCCAAAGCACTTCGCCAATGATGCGGAAGTCCCGGGTAGCCTGATGTGGGGCTGATTGCACTCGCTGCCGAAGGTCCTTCAGCGGTCCATCCCTGTCCGGCCATACTCATCTCGCAACGCAGACAGAAATTTGGCGGCGCTGGTCAGCTTACCAGAATTCATCACCTTTGCAGCCTTGCCAAGCCTCACTACATACAGGGGGTGCCACTCGCGGGTGTCGCACGCGGTGCACATTCTGCCAGGTAGGAGGTGCATATACCACCAGGACTGGCCATGGTAGATCCTGCAAGATACCATCCGAGTCCTCAAATAGCTGAGTAGCCCCCAGTAGTTCCGGCAGTTGGTGGGAGACTTACGATGAAAAGTTCAGGGGGCAAACGTAGCGGGCAGAAACCCATGTTGTCAAGATCTCGAGCTGCTCTTTCTGGAGTGTCTTGTCAAAACTTTCATCCGAGTTCATCTTGACCCTCAAAATATCGATCGAAGTAACATGGGTATGTAAACACCCAAAATTCCTTGGAAATTCCACAAAATTTCACATTCTCTTGAATAGTAACCCAAATTCTCGCCGATGATTTCGAGCGTCCCAATGTTGTTAATGCATGTGTGAAAGAGAACATCCCCGCCGTCATTTTGAGCTAATAAAATGTACAATCCGATACCGGTAGCTCCCGGCATTGCCAGCAAGGCTTATGTTGGCTCCAGCCAACATAAGGGGCCCTAATGTTGTCTATAGCCAACAGATGGGTAACAGACAATTAAGAAAGACTGCTTCGCTCCAGTTTGCTCGGGGTTGGGCCCAAGCTGTGCGGTTTCAGGGTGACTGCATGTTGCCCATCTGCACGCGCACGGGGCTAGGGTGGTGCAGCGCAACAGGGGCGTGGGTGGCGTCGAATTTGTCCATATGCACGATCGTGGGCGGTAGGCTATTTAATTTAGAATAAGTTTTCATGATTTTAGAATAACCCATTTTCATGATGATTTAGAATAAGTTTTCTTGATGTCATCCGGCTATGACCGGTGCATGCATCCATGACGCTGCACCGGTTGAGCTATCGCCATGTCCGCGTGAGTCCGCTCGTGCGCCAGTGCTGCGCCAGTGGTTTTTAATACAGAATTGTGTCGTTCTGTGCAGTTTATGTCGGTTTGTACAGTGCTTAACAGTGGTGGCCCCATGCGTCTACACAAGTCAAGCAAGAAACCCAAAGTTCATATCACGCATATCACACGCACAGCACGCACAAGCATTTTCAAGCATTCAAGACATATCATATTTTGTATTCAAATTTACTTTATATCATATGTCTATCTCGGCATGTGCCATCCAGCGGTTGTGCATGCCGAGCATACAGCGATCTAAAGTCCATCTTGGCTTACAGCATCTTGCAACGCGAGCTCTAGGGGGTCGCTCTCGCTCGTTGCATTCCCCCCTGCTGTCTTCGTCGCTTTTCTATCTTCGTAGAGTGACTCTACTAAGACGGACCAGTGAGGTTTCATGCCATTCCCAGCGAATAGGTCTAGGCCTTTGCGCGTGTACCTCACGCACACACGCCAACTTAGGTCTTTCGCTGATGGCAAGCGGGAACGAGAGCGTTTGACCTGTGTGCACATTATTTGAACACGAGTCGTGAAAAGGACCACCGGTCATAACCGGATGACATCAAGAAAACTTATTCTAAATTCAACATGAAAACGGGGTATTCTAAAATCATGAAAACTTATTCTAAATTAATTATTTTTCCATCGTGGGCTTCATATACTGCTTACCATACATACAGTATGTACATGTCAATGGGAGGGGAAGTTGACGCATCACTGGGCGATATCGTAGTGCGTTGGGGTAACGCCCTCTGGGGTTCTCTATGAACCAATGATCTGGTTGCAGGAAGTGAATGATTAATTCGGCGCTCGGCGTACAATCATGTCGGCCTGCAGGAGGTCAGGTGGTCCACCAGTGGTGCGGTAGCATAATGATTTAGGAATAGAAAAGTGCATAATGGGGAATAGAAATTCTGTCCTGTTTTTGGGGAATAGATTATATGTCACATGTAACCTTGCTTAATTCAATCGAGCGCCAAAAGAAATTACAACTAGTTTGTCTAGCACACTCCCCAACACTTCACAGCCATGGACCAGGAGGAGGAAAATTTGCAGTTCACTAGCTCCGGGAAGGATGGACGAGAAGTTTATGAGGATTCCGATCCCGAGGATGAAATTGATGAACTCTCTACGCGCAAGCGGACACGGACGCACGAGCGTAAAGAGTGGGTGACCTTGCTAAGTGCTTCATCTTTCGATAGCTGTATCCAAAAGATTAAGGAGGTGTGTTCTGAAGGCTTCTCCAAGGCGGACAAACCTCACATAGCTAAGAAAACGGGCAACATTACACACAAGTATAAGTGCTCGTTGTACAAGTCCAGCGGTTGTAAAGCTCTTTTCAAAATCATACAAAGCTCGAGCGACGGCGACAGTTGTGACTTGTTCCAGAGTGGAGAACACGATCCCGAGGAATTCTTCAACAAAGGCATGAACCCTCGAGTAAAAACCTATTTGGACGAGCACTTGAAGATGGGCAAGGGGCCAAAGACGGTGTTCCTAGAAATGAAGGACGGCCTCAGCCACCCGACCGTACCGTGTTACAAAACAGTCTGCAATTATGCATACAACAATAAGTTCAGAATTTGGGAAACTCAAGATATTAAAACCTACGGTAACTATATGCTCGAGTGCGTGACAGCTAACTTGTTCGCCATCCCCATCACGGACCTCGACACCCCTGAGGTGTTGTGCATGTTTGACGGCCAAGTTCTTCTTCAAGACGGAAGCTACGCCACTGTTCCTGCGTACAAGGATAACTCACGCAACAACTTACCTCCCTTGATTTCCCAAGCAACTTCTTGCTTGGAAATCATGGTAGCTTGGCAGCAAGACAAGTGGAGTGAGGACCCAGCCGTTTGTGAACGGCGCCTACAGCAAGAATTTGAGAAACTCTTGGCGTCAGACGGTTGTTCCCACTTCCTGGAGCTCGCGTCCAATCTTTTGGCATGTCACGGGTGGAGTACCAAAAAGTCGCAATTCTACAAGGGCAAGCTAAACCTTCGGGCGCTTTTACGCAACTACAAGCAACTTGTTGAGGACTACCAACTTCAACAAAAACGAAAACGCTGGACCGTGATCTACACCACTTGGGAACTACTTCAAGTGTTGTCCACTAGCGACCACCGCTCTCGGGACGACACCTACAAGACCAACTGGAACGGCTTTCCCGTTGAGTTCGGCGGTACTTGCTGGTTGGATAAGCGTTTCAGAATGGGCTACATGGCCTTGAAGTCCCACGAGGACGCCTTCGCCTCTGAGCTCGTGGACTTTCTCGTCCTTCGGGCGATACGCATTTCCTTTGGCGTTATGTGGCAACCCAAGCTTCACACGCTTGACCACTCCCTAGCGTTTTACAATGCAAACTTAGCCCTACCCAAGACCTCTCAGGTCGTCTTCAATCACCTAGAGCGGGGAGACCGTGTTGACGAAACCATTAACGACGAAATCATATTCGTGGAGGACATCAAACAAGGCATATGTTGGGCACACTGCAAGATGAAACTCAACGAAAAGTCTAGCATGTTTAACGACGCTAATAACGTCGAGAGCTTCAAGACGGGTGTCACCAGTGTTCACCGTATCACGCTCACTTCTGTGCGCACCGAAGCCTTCAAGTTGTTAATGTTGTCCTTCGAGGAGGAGGAGGAGTACATATGCTCGTGGTTTGTGGACTTTTGGTGGGGCCAATGGAGTGGTTGGGTGCTAGGGACGATGCCTCCTGGCAAACCTTCCACGCAAAATAGCCCCGAGTCCAACAATCGGTGGGCAAAGGAAGCTCTGTGCAACGGCAAACAGCTACAACTGGCTCGGTTTCATAAAAGTGCTATGAAATATGTTCGCAATGAAACTATATTCGAGCGCGAATATGCTTTGCCTACTGGTCCAATTGTGCGACACGATATCTGGCGGGAGGCCCTACTCACGCATGGTGGAAAGCAACGTCATGGAACTTATGACCAAGGCGACCCGCTTACCCCACCTACCTGACGAGGAGACCATGGTGTTCGTGTTGCCTACAATGAAGACCTTCAACCGTCTGAAATCGGTCACCATCGCGGACAAACGGAAAGAAATAATTGTTTTGGCCGCTGAGTTCCTATCACTTATCCGTGATCCCGAGAACCCCCCGGCTAGTGTGACGACGTTCAACGAGTTCGTGTCCCTATATGCCTCCTTCGTGCGTGTGCAGGCTTCAACAACCCCGAAAGATTCGTGTGCACTACACGTGCAACTGCCCTGAGTTTTACGAAAGTGGTGTGTGCGCGGACGTGGTGGCAGTGGGGTTATTCAAAGGAAAATTTTAAAGCACCTTTGGAAAAGCAGCTCGACTTGATCGGTCGGGTTCCCAAAGCTGGCCGACCAATGAAACCTACTTCTGCACTTCGGCGACAACCCCTTGGCAAGATCACATGCAAGTTGAAGAGGCTAGCGGGGAAAAAAGCAAGTGACGCTATTGAGGAGGACGCAATTGACCGTGCGTGAGGTCATGAGCTCCCAAACTGTCTCGCACTCCTTGAAGTGCGAGATATGCATTAACTTAAGGCGACCTATGCAAGCAAAATGCTAGTGTGCGATGGTTGTGACAAGGGGTACCACATGCATTGTATGATTCCTCCTCTCACACGAGTTCCAGATGGCATGTTCATGTGCACAGTTCGCTTGTACCCGTAGACACATGCAAACATACAAATAATAGCGAATAACATGTATTAACATGAATATATTACAACTTGTTCTTTTGCTAGCTTGTGTTCATCATATTGCATAGTGCTTCAATTACAACAACTCGAAAGAGACCGTCAAAAAGTCTTGAGGTCCTTGGCGTGCTGAGCGTAAAGATGGCTTCTCCAAACCTCGACATTGGTTTTGGCATAGCCGCACGCACTTGCTACATATGTTAAAAGACTTGTATTTTTCAACAAGCCCGTTACAATTCCGGATTCCCTTGTACTCAGTGTTCACTCCTAAATACGCCTCGCGGAAAACGGATCGCATGCTTGCGATCTCGTTGCACCACACCCAATATTCTTCCAGCCTGCTTTGCCTTTCGGGACGGGGACCAAGCATCGATAAAATACGCCAAGGCGATGCGAATTCTTCCACTTGATCCTCTTCGCCGTATTCCTTCATTTTCACAAGTGCCTTATGCACTTGGCACCGCTCCGAAACGCGCGTCAAACATTGGTACGCGTGTGGATCTTGTAGAGGCGGGTACGGGCCGTCGCCCAACCCAAGCCAATATGTCCCAGCTTCTATAAGATGTTCTTCGTCCTTTTTCGCTCTACGAAAGTTGCAAGGGGTGCACTCCACGGTTGCGGCCATTTTTTTGTTGCGTTTAATATGATAAATTACCTCAAGTTGTTACGGTAAATTTACAAGACGGGTACGGTATTTTCTCTAAGTATTATCAGATGTGTTCCCAAAGTGACCAAAAACCGTTCGATTCCGAATCTAACGGTTTTTGGTCACTTTGGGAACACATCTGATAATACCTAGAGCAAATACCGTACAAGTCTTTTCAGTATAGAGCATTATCTTGAGCCCGAAATTCACGGCCGTGAATATCTGATTCACGGCCGTGAATCGCGGCTGCACTGCGTTCGGAAAGGCCTAAACCATACGGTGCATGGGGTTCGGGAGGGGCTACGTACGTTTATGTGAGTGCTGATGTGGGCTTGGTGACAACACCTGAACACGCGCTATGACCGACGACCTGTGAATTTGTTCGGCATTTTCTCGAAGTATTTTGCGACGTGTTCCCAAAGTGACCAAAAACCGTTCGATTCCGAATCTAACGGTTTTTTGTCACTTTGGGAACACATCTGATAATACTTCGAGAAAATACCATACAGGTCCCTCCCCTCCCGAACGCCCTGCACCCGCGATTCACGGCCGTGAATCTCAAATTCACGGCCGTGAATTCCGGGCTAGTGTAGCGACTTCCTCGTTTAGTAAACCTACCAAAGCCTAATACCTAACCCGATCTTTAAACAAATATGGACTTGAATCAAGCTTCACGTTGCGAATGTGGCCAATTAAATAAGATGGGAAAGCTTATTGAATGCAAACAAGATCCCTCGACTATGGACCACGCGGGCAAACCATGCACCCGATCTAAAAGAGGCAAGGGCGAGTTGAGATGCGCAAAATGCAGCGGTCAACAAAAAAAGAAAGAGGCTGCCGTCAAGGAAACCTTTTTGGACGACTTAGATCGTACGCGAGCTATAGGTTTCGCAAACACCTTCGTGGTGTCTTTACCAGAAGAGTCGCGACAACATCTCGAAAGGCGGTATTCTAGTATGTGGCGGGAAGCCTTGAACAAGGTCCCGGATTGGAAACATCTTCCTCCTGGGGTCGTAACCCTCACTGGAGCAAAGTTGGAGGTGTTCCACGAGTCCGCAAAGCACGGGGGGGGGAGTGCCGACCGACTTCTACGAGAACTACCTCACAGAGGACGATCGCAAGCACTTGAACGTTTTTGTACGCGAGTTGGAAGCCACGGTTTCGAAAAGTTTACGTAACGAGTACACCTTCGAGAACGGAGAACCCAGCTTTCTTAATAAACGACAATCTCGTTCAGAAGACTCCGGGGGAGCCCGATAACGTCCTTTCCTCCCTTACGGGGTGGCAACCATGGCACTTGGACCAGCCATTAAACCAACCTCTCACCGAACGCGCACATCACTTGGCCATTGTGGCCTACCTTGGCCCATCCTCCCCAACAAGGTTGTGTTGTGCACCAACCCCGTCCTTCGATGCGTCGGTTGAGCTCCTAGGCAAATCGACGCAAGAGAGATTGCAATTGAACTGCGATGTCCAATTCCACGAGCAGCGCGCCCTCATGCTCTCGAAGGAAACCCTCGACGCGTTTGCGAGGAACGTTGGGGGAAAGGAGAAAGTGGGATTGGGCGACTGCGCGGTGGTGGGAGGGGTACACCAAGGGGTGGCCAATGCGGATGGCACGCCCCGGGCGGTGTTCTCCGCGAACTTGGCGTTGAAGGGCGTGGCTTCCTACGACCCTGATGTTCAGCTGAACCCCGTGAACTCGGCCTTACATTGGGGTTATCTCGACTTCGTTACGAAGGAGTTCGTGAAGTACTTTCTAGCGGGCACAGACCTCTCCCCCACGGTGGACGAGGAGCATAAGAAAGTCCTGAAGGTTTTGGCACGCGATGTTGAGAAAGCCTTAGACAATGCCGCGAAGGGACACCTAGGGAAGGGACAAGCCAAGCGAAAGCGTACATAATAGGCTTACATAATGCTTTACTTTCGAGACGTGTATGCCATGCTTGGACACTAGCTCAATAGGTGAAAAAACATGTACACTTACAAGTTTATGCATATTATTACTTGTTTTTGCAAACAAATATTATTTGGTTTACTTGCTCGTTATCGTTACTAGTCTTTGCTAATTTGTTATATTCTATATTAGCTCGAACTCGACGTTCAAACGTTCATAAATATTCAAACTTGCATTGCGCTCGTGCCTCTCGAGAGGCTGCACCATCCTTTGACAAGTTTTAGCGCACTTAGCGCACAACTTGTACGACACAAGGGAGGTGAAGATCTCTGTCGATTTTATTTTTCCATCATCGGCGTTTCCATGGTCGTGGAAAACGATGCGAGTGGTTGCGCTCTCCTCGCACCATACCCACGCACCCTGCGTGCGGTTGTCGACAGCGTAGTGGTCGAGCATTGGGAACCAATCGAAAGGAAACTCTAATGGCCGCACGCCAGCCTCTCCATACTCCACCATGCATATGAGGACCTTATGCAACTCGCACCGCTTGTTGGGGCGAGTGAGTCCATAGTGGGGATCCTTGGTAGGGTTCTCGTCTTCCCCGCGCACCACGATGTGCTTCTGCCAAAGGGCTATGCAATTGTATGGGGCGGGTAGGTAGCCTCTGGAAGATTGATAATCCTCGTCCCTATTTATTACTCGATTCATTCTTTTATTTGCGGGTGAAGACTAGATTTATCGATATTTCCTTGTAGGGTTTATTAAGGAACGAACCTTGATTTTCTCTAAGTATTTTCTCTAAGTATTATCAGACGTGTTCCCAAAGTGACCAAAAACCATTCGATTGGCAATCCAACGGAAAATACCATACAGGTCGTCGACCATAGCGCGTGTTGTCACCAAGCCGACTTCAATACTCACATTAACGTACGGTTTAGCCCCTCCCGAACCCCATGCACCGCACGGTTTAGGCCCTCCCGAACGCAGCGCAGCCGCGATTCACGGCCGTGAATCTGAAATTCACGGCTGTGAAAATTCACGGGCTAGAGAAAATACTTGGAGAAAAGACTTCCCAAAAAATATTGAAAAGACGGGTACGGTATTTTCTCTAAGTATTATCAGATGTGTTCTCAAAGTGACAAAAAACCGTTCGATTCCGAATCGAACGGTTTTTTTTGTCACTTTGGGAACACGTCTCAAAATACTTAGAGAAAATACTTAGCGAAAAGTAAGGTTCGTTCCTACATGAAATCTAAACGGAAATATGCGTAAAGAAAAGTGTAACTATATATGCGATGCGAAAGAGCCTAGCCTACAGGATTTTCGCAAAGTACTCGCGCGTCTATTATTAGGACTATATGCGAAGTTAGGCGATAACAAGCCAGAGTTTTGGCCAGAAGCTGTTAAGTATAAGGATGGGAAAACAGGCTACGACTACGGACGCGTAGACTTGTCAACGATTTTCGAAGCGTATTGTGGGTATATTTTCAACGATACGTATTCGATTAAGCAGGGGGGAATATCAATGGTTTTCAAAGCACTATTGATGGTTCGCCCTGTGGAGAGCGCCGCGCCTGGCACGACATGTGGTGTTGGCACATGTTGTGCCAAGCATAGTCGAGTTCTCGCATTCGATAAGTGGGTAGACAAGATAACAAGAAGCGCGATATCTGAAATTGTTTCAGAGGCTCAAGAGTTGGATGATGTGGCGGAGGAGGAGGCAACGCATGTGGAGATGAAACACTTCACATGCGTGGTGTAAACTTTAGCTGGACCCGGTTCCTAGGCGAGGCGCACTTACAAAAATACGCCCTTCGATTCTCAGATCATTTTGCTCGAAAAGCCAGATCTGAATTCTGGCTTTGCTCTGCAAAAACCTGAAGATCAGGTTCTGACAAATGGCACACCCACCCGGTTAGAACCAACACCAACTCGTTGTTGACACACGTGACTTCAACATACACATGAACTTGAATACTTACAATGGGCTGAGTCATAATACGCTGGACTTTAGTCGCCATGATTGCTGGTTCTTTTAGAAAGATTGAGAAGTTTTTGGTTCGCCGCTGAGGTCAGTGGATAACTTGTGTGCGGCAGAAGTCCTTGCTAAAGCTTGTGAGGGTGCCAACGGCGACGACAAAGCTGTGTGCTGCTGTGGCAGCGTTGAAAACTTACATTTCGAGGCAACTGTGAAGTAACCTAGTACGAAGCAGGTACTGCCGTAGCTTATTCTTCGTCACCTCCGGGCAGGAAGCTCATGATACTGCTTAACAACCTCGGAGAGTCAACTCCTGAAACTAATTCCAACAGCTCGTTATCATCTGCGGTGTCAAATTATTGGCTTGTCACCATACTCGAAATAAATTATTTTTGAACGTCGACTGAATGGCCCTACACGGCCCGCACCACCCAGCAAGGCAAACGATGACCTGCAAACAACCAAGACAGCCTCTGTCTCCTGATGGAGCTTCACCGTCTGCAGGTTTGCCAACCTCGAGAACCCAGTCGTCGTCCGTCTTAAGGGTTGTCCAGAAAGACATTTTTACTTACTTGCGATATCTTCAGAATTTTTTATAACTCACGTAAATTGGAAAGTTGAATATCCTTTTACACTGAAAAACAATGAATCGGCTGATGCGAAGCGAATACGGTGTAAAAATGCGAATACGCTTCACCGGCCGCGAGATTAATCCAGTCACAGGGGAGCTTCGATCTCGCGGCCGGTGATGCCTTCTTCGCAATTATACTAGATTATTTCGGTTACGAAGAAACATTTCACCGGCCGCGAGATTAATCCAGTCACAGGGGAGCTTCGATCTCGCGGCCGGTGATGCCTTCTTCGCGATTGTACTAGATTATTTCGGTTACGAAGAAACATTTCACCGGCCGCGAGATTAATCCAGTCACAGGGGAGCTTCGATCTCGCGGCCGGTGATGCCTTCTTCGCAATTGTACTAGATTATTTCGGTTACGAAGAAACATTTCACCGGCCGCGAGATTGGGTGCTAATAGAGGGCGAATATCCACAGAGTCCAGAAAGTGGCTGTTGGTGCTGTACACTCGCTGGCTGTAGCTGAGGTGGTCAGAATCACTTTTGGAGTTGAAGGAATGTTGAAGGGGACCCTCAGGTATGTTTGAAACAGTCTTTGGTCGCACTTCTGTCCATTTTCTCAAAAAATTTGCCAGGGCTCCGCGACACAGTTTTGAAGTGCCTAAGTATGGGGCTAGGTAAAGATGCTGAAACCAGAAGTATCCAGATAGCTCTAAGTGAGTCCCATAGCGCTAAATATCGATGAAAGCTGTCGAATACTATCCATATCTGAGAGGCAAAGCAAGTATACAGTCCAAAAATCGATATTTGCCAGCTTCCTGAAAGTCCAAAAAGTCTAATTTTGCTGTCTTGAAGTCAAATTAAGCAGCCAAAATAGCTTTGAGGGTTCTCTAATATAAGGCTCAAGAACTAAAACCAGCCAGTCAAAATATCCATACTAAGTATACTAAAGTGAAAATATCATCCAGGAGCCCAAATATCGAAGTTGAGAAGTAAGATCAAGACTTTGAACTCAGGGTTTTGGCTCAAAAAGTCAAGATTAAGCACATATTTTCAAGAAAAAGGCTGCTAGTGACCATACTGAGCGCTGATACCAGTTGGAAAGGTTGTAACTATCCCATAAAAATTGCGCAAAGTTTGGTATAAGCCATTCTCTCTCCCCCCCAATATGTGCTGTAGAGCCAGAAACGTAATGTAACGCCAACACGAGCGAAACCGGCACAACCAACGACAAAAACGGTCCCGCCTCTAGGACGCTAACCCGTCAAGCCGCCAGAACAACCGGAACGCACCAGAAAAACATATCAGAACGCCGCAATGAAAGCCGAAAGCAGTTCGCCACAGGTCCAAAGTGCGCATGTAAGCACGCAAAGCGAGCGAGAGCGAGCTAAAAAGACGCTCACACGCCCAAGATACCAAATTGTCCCAGGGGTATTCCCAGGAGTTAGCTATTATCCAGTATGCAATATGATCGGATCATATATACTTTCAGAATATCTTTCTATTCACAGAAACCCAGACAGCAAGAGTTATTATTTTCTGCTGTCCAAGTCTGAGAGACCAACTCAGTGATCTCTCTTTATTCACCACTCTGAGCTCACAGATTATTTCCCCTAACTGTTCGCTCAGATGAATGCCACATTCCCTTACTATTTCTCCCAATAGTCCCCTGATATCAATTTCAGGCATTCAGACACCCCTTATCGTGAGGGGGTCTCAGCTACGTCGTGCCCCCTGGCACACAGAACATGTTACTGAGCCTGATGCCACTGCTGTTGATATTTCGCGTGCAACCCCACAGAGAACAGTAGTATATACAGGCGCTAGCTCTATCTCCTCAATATTCTGCGGATCGCATTTTAGTGCTTTAAAGTAGCCTTGGGGCAGACATTTTAACTGTATTCATCTTTTCTAATGTTTTTTTTTCTCGGGGTTTACAACGAAAATCTTTCCATATGTAGACGAGTCATGTCTATTTTTTTTTTGCAAAGTTGATAACTTGATAACAATTGCATTCAATACGCCCGGAATTAAATACTTTACCACATGTGCCTTGAAAACTTTGCAATCACCTCACAAGCAAATGTTATCGGCGGTAGGTGCACGGCTTGGTTTAGTGTTTTAAAACTTAAAACTTTAGGTCATGCAAAATAATTGGGTGGGATGTTGGTTAGGCGTAACTTGGTACCCACGCATAACCATTCAGGTAGATGTTGATGTTGAAGAGAGCTTGGTTTGATATCACTTGAATCGCAACCAATTTTGTTGTCTGTATTGCTTTTATGCCTCTTGGAACACAAACACGTGTGGTGTCTATATATTTAACACTCTTTAAGTTGAATGTTGTTTAATGGTTTCCTATCATCGTCACTCCATGCGAATAAACCCCTTTCTATGTCATAGTATCGCATCTTAGTATGTGATGCCTATCAAGTGGTCACCTATATTGCATGTTTCACCCCGTGAAGTCGTTACGTAGTCGAATCATACATTATATGAAAATCACCCCTGAAGTTTGGGTACCTCTTTGTTGTATGTAGAGGTACAGTAAACCATCCACTTTATCGATTTTCACACCTCCGTCTCTTTTGCTTGCCCTTACTGTCCCTTGATTGTTTGTCCATAACTAGATTCAACGATGGAATCATCAAATATTGGGCCCAAACTGCAACCTTCTGAATCGTCAAAGGTAAATCAGCAATCTCAGAGCTGGCACGGAATTATTGCCTCAAATGATTTTACTGACCAGGCAGCATTTTTGTTGAATACTTCAAATATTTGAAGAGGTGATAGTGGGCAAATCCTCCTGTGCAAAACTTTATTTTCTCCTGTTCCTGAAAAGTTGATTCCACCGCATGCTACAATCGAGTCCACTCACACATTTCCTGAAATACAGCGTCCTCACCTCATGCAACTGCCATTTTCGATTCACGAGGCGCATCGATGTTTGGCAGTGAGTGTGTCATGCCATCAACAGGAAGTGGTCTCGTGATGTGATACAAGTGTGGGAATGAACGGCATTGAGCGTTTCCCATAATACGTCTCTACTGCTTCCCTGCTCAAGCAATGGTGGTTGCGTCTTTGTCCATGGCCACGGCTGCTTTCTTAACGAGCATCTCCTTGCTGTCATGCGCATTCCCGAGTGCCTTGGACACCTTACACCTGACGTTGGCATATGTGTTCCATCAGTAAGAGGGTACCTACTCACACCGCTTCGTGAGCTGAGGATGCCCAAGTCTGTGGTCGTCCCAAACAACCTTGCATGCAAATTATCTGATTCAGACCAGCATCTCACAGAGTATAGGATGTGGTGCATTGACACACACCCGCCCAACGCTTACTCAAAAGAAGGATATTTCTGGGTGACACAGCTTGCATGGGAACTGCTGCTGGGTGACACACAGCTTGCGTAAGAATTGCTGCTGGGTGACACAGCGATTCTGTTGGATTATGAGGCACTCTGCTACCAACCTCCACCAAGCCGCCACCAACATCATACGCTGAACAGCACGAGGCACACTGATGGTGGTCAGCCCGCCACCTAGAGGATGAAGGAAGCATGCACGATCAAAGCCATGCCTCACGCCTGCATACACACTGTCAACACGGCAGCGTGGATGACCGCATACACACTGTCAACACGGCGCGGATACGCGATACACACTACTTCACACACGGTAGCGTGATAGCTCGTGATGACACCGAGCTTCAACACGCAGCGGGATGGTCGCGACACATTTGTCAACACGCGGCAGTGCGGATGACCGCATACACACTGTCAACACGGCAGCTGGAGATGGCCGCATACAATATCAACACGGCAGCGGATGGTCAGATACACACTATGTCAACACGGCAGCGTGGATGGCTGCATACACACTGTCAACACGGCAGCGTGGATGGCCGCATACACACTGTCAACACGGCAGCGTGGATGACCGCATACACACTGTCAACACGGCAGCGTGGATGACCGCATACACACTGTCAACACGGCAGCGTGGATGGCCGCATGCACACATAATACGGTGTCACAGGTCACAAGATGTGTAAATGCTGCACTCACCAGTGCTCGCCGTGCTTGGGGTCGGCCGCCACTGCCTTTTTGAGCACCGCCTCCTGCTGCTCGGGTGTGCCGTGCTGGCACTCAAATTTGTACCACAGCGCCCAGAAATCGCCTATGTCTGGGTTGATTGTGGTGCATCTGTTGAACCAGCTGCGCGCCTTCTCCACCTGCACACACGTCCCACAAAGGTGGGTCACGGCATATGGCGGCCCCCACAAAGCAGCACGCTCATGCCCGCAACCGGCCTCCATATTTTAGGACCTAGTATATGGCGCCCCCACAAAGCAGCACGCTCATGCCCACGCAACCGGCCTCCATATTTTGGGGACCCTAGTATATGGCGGCCCCACAAAAGCAGCACGCTCATGCCCGCAACCGGCCTCCATATTTTAGGACCTAGTATATGGCGCCCCCACAAAGCAGCACGCTCATGCCCTGGCAAGCCTCCATATTTTTGGGACCTAGTATATGGCGGCCCCCCTGCACAACGCTCATGCCCGCAACCGGCCTCCATATTTTAGGACCTAGTATATGGCGCCCCCTGGCGCAGCACGCTCATGCCGCAGCCGGCCTCCATATTTTAGGACCTAGTATATGGCGGCCCCCACAAAGCAGCACGCTCATGCCCGCAACCGGCCTCCATATTTTAGGACCTGGTATGGACCTCACATCTGCACTTACTCTTGTATGACACCAGATGACGCCTTCTCATCTATTTTGGAGTTGAGGATCCAGTTGTTTCTCCCTTGCCCCTCGGCCAGCTGCAGGACTCCGCCCATCGGCCACGCTAGAGCGAGCGCAACTCTCAATGGGCTATCTGGTCCGGTGTGACATGCAGTGGTGCTCATGCTGCGGGCGCTCGGGGTGACAGCGGTGCGCATGCTGCGGGCGCTCGGGATGACAGCGGTGCTCATGCTGCGGGGCGCTCGGGGTGACAGCGGTGCTCATGCTGCGGGCGCTCGGGGTGACGGCGGTGCTCATGCTGCGGGCGCTCGGGGTGACAGCGGTGCTCGTGCGCATGCTGCGGGCGCTCGGGGTGACGGCGGTGCTCATGCTGCGGGCGCTCGGGATGACAGCGGTGCTCATGCTGCGGGCGCTCAGGGTGACAGCGGTGCGCATGCTGCGGGCGCTCGGGGTGACAGCGGGGGTAGGCGACGCACCTTGCGGTCATTCCAAAACAGCTGCGCCACAGCAGCAATAACGAAGGGGTCGTTGTCGCACCGCCTCAGCGCATCCACGCTCTTGGACTTGCGCTGGGGGCGAGGCGCCAGCCGCACCGCCTCCGCCCACAGGGCACCGCTCGTGGGGCACTCCTGCAGCGCCTTGGCCATGAGCGCCTCCGCGGCTTTCTGGTTGTTATTGCGCTGCTCCGCGCGCACCGCACACAGCCACAGGTCCGCGTTCTTGGGGTTCTTCAGCCGGCCCCCCTCCAGCATCGCCCGTGCTTTGCTCTTGTTCCCATTCGCTTCCTCCTGTGCCACCATCCCAGGCTCCGGCCCCGGGTCCCGATCCTCTCAACGGTTTGTCGAGAGCCGCAAGCGAGCCAGCTCGCGGCTCAGCTTGCCCGCGCCGCCCCCACCTCGCCCGCCTTGGCAAAGGTGCCACACATGCACTGGTCATCAGCACAAGATGCAGCTGGCGACATTCAAGTGCAAGGACCGAGTAAGTCAGAGTGCCCTACACCTCTAACTGCAGTGACGCTTGCAATTGAACCTGCGGGCAGGGTGCGTTGACGCTTGCATTTGAACCTGCGGGCAGGGTGCGTTGACGCCACCACTGTAGGCTGGTGCTGGGAAAGGGACATTTGCGGGGGGGGGGAGGGGAGGGAGTGACACACCTGCATGGCGGCCGCGGCCCACAGGGGTGTGCAGTTCGGACACTTGCGGATTCCCAGGGCGTAGGCCTCGAGGGCCTGGACAGCATGCCCCATGCGCGTGTGCAGCTGGCCGAGCATGAGCCACATCTTCCACGCTAGCGGGTATTTGGCCAGGCCATCCCGCAACACTGCAAGCTCGTCCGCATCGTTACCCATCTCCCGCTCCACTATTGCCGACTTCATCCACATGCGCTCAGTTCCGCCCTGCCTCATACTCGGCCCCACCCCTCCGCTTCAATGCCAGCAACCAGTTCCGCCCTGCCTCATACTCGACCCCCACACCCCTCCCAGCTTCAATGCCAGCAACCAGTTCACCCTGCCTCGCCACTCGGCCCCACCCCTCCGCTTCAATGCCAGCAACCAGTTCCACGCCCTGCCTCATACTCGGCCCCACCCCTCAGCTTCAATGCCAGCAGCCAGTTCCCGCCTGCCTCATACTCGACCCCACCCCCCTCCGCTTCAATGCCAGCAACCAGTTCCGCTGCCTCTGCTCGACCCCAACCCTCCGCTTCAATGCCAGCAACCAGTTCCGCCCTGCCTCATACTCGACCCCACCCTCCGCTGTGCCAGCAACCAGTTCCCGCCCTGCACCTCATACTCGGCCCCACCTCCGCTTCAATGCCCAGCAACCAGTTCTTCACCTCATACTCGACCCCACCCCTCCGCTTCAATGCCAGCAACCAGTTCCGCCCTCAGCCTTGTCCCGTCCTCTCTTGCTGCCAGCGTCGAGACTCCGTGCCTGGCACTGAAATGAGCTGGGTTAGAGGGGGTACAAAGTTCTAGCTTGGGGCAGATTCCGCACCTTCTCGCGGGCTTTGGCAAGAATGAGGCGAGCACGCTCGGGCTCGTGGTTCTCGAACTCGAGCTTGAAAGCAGCGAGCCAAACCTCCTCGCTATCCGGGTTGGCGGCAAAGGCCTCCTGCAGGATGGACCGGGCGGCGCTCACGTCCCCGGCCGCCCACTTCTCCTTGGCGCCCATTAGCCATAAAATCTCAGCCTGCACGCACCCGCACCCCGCGCACCCTCAATGCACTGCCGCCACGAGGCATCAAGTCCCACAGGAGGGTGCGTGCGCCACCTCACTCCCACAGGAGGGTGCATACGCCACCTCTCACAGGGGTGGTCATCCTCTGGTGGCATGACTTCCCGGCCATAAAGAGTGTTACAGGGGTGATCATCGTCTGGTGGCATGACTTCCCGGCCATAAAAAATGTTACAAGGGTGATCATCGTCTGATGGCAGGACTTCCCGGCCATAAAGAGGGTTCAGCAGACATGGGCACCACGGATGACACAGCAAAGGGTGCCTAGCAGCCAAAGGTTGAGGCATGCGCACCCACTGGCCCGTGCAGTTAGGTCGTATTTGGGCGGGGAGTGTACGGCGCTCTTGCACCGATCACGGGGCATAACAGAAAGGGTCAGCACTTGGCCAATGCGCTTTGGCAGATGCCCGCATGGCCAGCACGCCCCCTCTCCAAGCCAGCCTTGCCAGCATGGCCAGGAGGCCCGCCATGGTCGGGAGCCGACCACGGGGATATGGCGCACCTGCGGGCAGTAGGTGACGGCGCGGCGTAGCAGTGCATCGAGGGACTCCCTGGAGCCCGCAGCCTTCTCCAGCTGGGCGGCCCGCAGCCACACGGACTTCTTGCCCGGGAACACCGAGAGGGCGTGCGCGAAGATGGCGCGCGCGGTCTCCGTGGACTGCCGCTTCAGGCAGTCCTCCGCGTCCGCCATCCATGTGCGCTTGCGATCCTCATCGTCCACACCAATGCCGATTGTCGTGCGAACAATGGCCTGGCCCCAATCCCTCGTTGCCCGACGTCCCGCACCGCTCCTCAGCCTCACGTCCCCCACCGCTCCTCAGCCTCACGTCCCCCACCGCTCCTGGCCTGCATCCCCCACGCTCCTCAACCCGTCCCTACATTGCTCCTCAGCCTCCGTCCCCCACCGCTCCTCAGCCTCCCGTCCCTGGCTCCTCAGCCTCCCGTCCCCCACCATCTCCCTCAGCCTCATCCCCCAGCTCCTCAGCCTCCGTCCCGCACCAGTTCCTCAGCCCACGTCCCCCACCGTTCCTAAAGCCCCAGTCACCCATCGTTCCTCAGCCCCTGTCACCACACCTGCTCCCTGTCAGCCTGTACTTTTTTTGACCCTATCTGACCCCTCAGCTTTCCCACCAGCCCTGTCAGCCTCAACACCACACCGGCCTGATCGGCCTCAACACCACACCGGCCCTGTCAGCCTCAACACCACACCGGCCCTGTCAGCCTCAACACCACACCGGCCCTGTCAGCCTCAACACCACACCGCCTCTTGCTATCCTCTCAAGCCGTCGAAGCGTTTACCTGGCACGTTTCCAGGCTGCCCGATTTCTCTGCCGCCTCGGCCTCTTTCAGCCACTGCTCGTGGTTCACAACCACGTTGTTTGCGCTGAGGGACTTGATCGCCCTCTTGATGATGGTAGGCACCATGGCGCCGTTCCCGTTTGCCTCCTCGAGTTTGGCTGCCGTGATCCAGATGGCGGGCTCTGTGGGCACTGTCTCACGCGCGCGGTTCAGAACCTTGCGTGCGCTCTCATATGACTCCAGCCGAGCCAGCGCCAGCCATAGCTCCGTGTGCTGTGGGCAGCACTCCACGGCGCGGGTAAGCAGGATACGCGCGTCTGACTCGTCCGCAAGCTCCACAGCCTGCTTCCAGAGCTTGACCGAGGTTGGCACGTGCTCCAGAGCCTTGCGCAGCACACGCTGCTTCTTCACAGTCTCGGTTTCCAGCCGGCAAGCCTGATGCCCGGGCCCGCCGCCGTGCCCTGAGTCCGCAAGCTGTGACGCCGTCGCACAGACACTGACCACCATTCAAAAACATCCGCAATGAGCCGGAGGCCGCGCGCAGGACTCTCTGAGGGCTAGCTTCGGCGGGCAGGAGGCCGCGCGCAGGAATCTCTGAGGGCTAGCTTCGGCGGGCAGGGAAGTTTGGGTTTATTTAGGCACCAACGTGGATTTCCTGGAGTGATGACATCCGAAAGTGCTGAAAGGCATATGACCTCTAGGGAGAGCGCGTGGGGGGAGGGGGCACATGCAGAAAAAGCCTTTTTGCGTATGTGAAGCTTCTGAGAATGGACAGCAGGGAACTCTGCGCAGGGCGAGCTCTCGGCATGCCGGATGAAAGGGCAGCAGGGAACTCTGCGCAGGGCGAGCTCTCGGCATGCCGGATGAAAGGACAGCAGGGAACTCTGCGCAGGGCGAGCTCTCGGCATGCCGGATGAAAGGACAGCAGGGAACTCTGCGCAGGGCGAGCTCTCGGCATGCCGGATGAAAGGACAGCAGGGAACTCTGCGCAGGGCGAGCTCTCGGCATGCCGGATGAAAGGACAGCAGGGAACTCTGCGCAGGGCGAGCTCTCGGCATGCCGGATGGCAGTGCCACAAGAGGGCGGTCTTCTCTGCGACTAGAGGGCGGGGTGCAGGGTGGGTCGCTTGGCTTGCCTGCAGCCAGAGCTTGACAGAGGTGGGGATCTCGCTGACACCACGCGCAAGGACGGCCTTGGCATTCTCCGGGGTCTGCAGGCGAACGGCCTCCAACCATACATCCTCGCTCTTGGTGCATTTCTCACAGCCCTGCTGGATGAACGTACGCGCCGCAGCCACTTTGCCTGCGAACTCCTCCAGGCGCGCCGCAGCAATCCACCCAGGCGCGTGCCCCGGGTTGGACTGGATGACGGACTTCAGCAGCAGTCGTGCGCGCTTGATGTCGCCGATCTCCGCATCTGTGTAACTCCCGCGCTTCCTCCCCCCCGCAATCCATATAGCCACTCACTCCCTCGCAGGCAGTAGCACACAGCTTGCCGCCTGGAAACCCCGCTTACCTTCTCAGAGTGTATCTTGCTTGCAGCTTGCTTCGCACAGTGCTCCGAGGCAGCGTAGTATTCATGGTGAAACCTACTAATAACCATCCACTAGAGATGAGGGTGCTCCACGACTGGTGGTTTCTTAAAGTGACATACTTTAAGAAACCACCAGTTTCTTAACTTTCTTGACTTCATAAGAAGACTAAGGAAGCTGCATGACACCAAAAATGTGGACCCTAAACTCCACCTTTGTGAACAATGCGGCAGCAATCATCTACAAGCCAAGCTTGAGCTCATCTCACAGCGGTGTGCAGCATTCCGGAGGAGGAAGGCGAAACATGTTTGGAAAAGACAAGCACAAGCACGGCTTACGATGCTTGCGGCAGTGAGGAGCCACACCGCGCACCCGGGGTCACACCACCCACACCGCGCACGCAGGGTCACACCACCCACAATACCCATCCGCTGTCAAGTTCAGCTGCCAAGGCGTTCGTGGGAGTTCGAAGCCTGGCCTCTGTTGACGTCTCCTTAGAGGAGTCGCAGCGAGTCGGAAGCATGTTCACCGCATCCATAAGCCGAAAATCGCAAACCGAGGAACAGACCAGCTCTCGTACTGTGCGCCTCTCAGAAGTGCGTTCCGCCTCAGGATGTGAGTTGGGCACACGAGGCGTCGAGCCCGCACCAGTGTTGATCTTCATACTCTTCAGATCGGTGAGATACCCCTTGGGATCCACCACTGTCTGCCCGCCCACGCTGTCGGCCATCCGATCCAGCTTCAGTTCCAGCACAACGCCGCGGCCCTCGCCGACGGCAGTCAAGTCCGTCATAGGGGTGTTCCCTGCAACAGGGCGGGGTTTGTGGGGGGGTAAACGAGGCTTAGCCCGAGGCGAACACAGAAGTCATCAGGGAGCCGTGTTGGGCTCACCACCCGTGGGCATCGAACTCGACACGAGGCTCACAACGGTTCGCAGCGAAGGAGAGCGAGGCATGGGCGAGGCGCAGGGAGAAGCGGAGAGCGGGAGCTGGAGATTATCCAGACGGCTTTTGAAAGACGGCGAATATCTGGCTGGGGTTTGGTGGAGTGAAGATCCGCGCTCACACACGACACGGGGGTCGCTGCTGGTAGCTATGTTCAACGCGTCAGTCGATTAAGGTGGGCAGCACGGCCCGGTTGCAGTGAATCAGGGTGTTTTAGGGAGGCACCCATCGGCGTGGACAGTCCCATAGGGGTTTCAAAGCCCCCTACAAGCTTGGACTTCGGATCAATGGCCGCGCCCTGCTCCTTCTCTGCGGCAGCCTTCGCGAGCAGCGTGTCCGGCACCGGCACGAAGCTGGCGTTCCGCTTTTTATTCTTTATGGTGTAGTCGCCGATGTCTGGGATGCTATCCCACTCGTCCTCTGTCACGTCCGACAGCTTACGCTTTAGATCTGCGAACTGCTCCGTGATCTTCGGGTTGGAGGCACGGTACCTGAAGTGGGCAAAGCGCAGGCGAGGTGTCAACCCCACAGCACGAGCGCAAGGCCCGACAGAGCTCCCTTTCATCAGGCTCGTGAATGGAGAATGGCGAGGAGTTTAGGCCAAAGCACAGAGTGTTCCTTGCTGCGAGATTGAAGGAATACAGACTCTCGCGGAAACAGCGCTCGCGCTTGCACTGGGCGCGCGTGGTGCCGAACGGTGACGGGCTCAAAGCCTGAAATAGTTTCCCCCTTCTCTTCCTGCCAGAGACGGCGGCCTGGGCGGACTTGGCAGGATCCACTTCTCCAGGGGCATATCTGGGGTGCCAAGAGTCTGAGGCACGCCCCGCGACATAACAATAGGGAGGGGGGCACGCACTCCTCAATTTCCTTCTTAAGGCGAGCCTCCCTTCTGTCTCGCCGGCGTCCGTCCATATGATCGTCAATCTTCTCCCATATATCGTCTGCTTCCCTATCATCTTCGTCGTATCTGGTGCAAACCGTTAATTTCCCAAAGTGACTCAGGGCAGCCGAGCACTGAGTCGCTCCTAGCAATTTAAAAAAGCTACAGGTGCCAAAAACTTATTCTGCTCACGCGCACGCGCGTCTGCGTGTGCAAGCCTTCCTTCTTCGTTCTTTGGGTACAATTTCACCCACCAGACGTACCTCATACCCATCGAATGAATCTTTAGACAATAGAATCCACACTGGTGGCACCAAGCGAGTACAACTTGGAATAACAAAAACCTCAAAGGGTGATCCTGTGCGCTGGATCACACGTTAGTGACTAGGGGTGGCTTGGGATGCCCGGGCAGCACTCGTTTATGCAACAAGCCGTACAAGGGACGGAATTTCGAGGGTGCCATGAACGTACTCTCCAATACTCAAGATGCCCGCGTCGTTGCCCTGAAACTCATCAAACTCTTGCTTTTCTTGTGGTTGATCAGCCTGCTCGGGACAGGAGCGATGGAACTTAGGAAGAGGTATCAAGGCGGTGATGAAACAGAAGGCTGAAATGTTATTTCCAGGTCTTCGGCGGTGAGGAGGGAGGGGCTAAACTTGACGTGAACACCAGTCATTGGCATGTGGCACGCTCTAGACTCAAGGTGAAATCTCAGGGCGAGCATGTTTCAGGAGACAGAGAGCGGCATCCAATTCGCCCACCGCATTGTCATCGCCACCTCCTTGCCCAAGGGGTTTTGCTCCAAGCCCAGGTCCAGCCTGAAGTCGAGGAGCGGAAAGGTCCACTCAAGATACCGTTAGTCGAGTCAGCTTAGATCTAAAGAACTGGTATACCTACGGCATGAGTGGTGAGGTAGCTGAAGCAGGTGCCAACACTAGCAAACGAGTGCAACAAACGCAAGAACTTACAAGCTAAGTGGCCAGTCTGAAGCATGTATGATCGCACCACGACAACACTATTGAATCCTCTAGAATGCAGTTCTAAATTGGTCGCCACTGTGAAGAGCTAGCACAAAACTAGTAGGGGAAACGATTCCGGTTCCTTACTCTAAATTTTAAAGTAGATAGTTCCAGACATAATGAAGCATTCGGGAATTAGTTTTTTGAGATAACTCGGAAGAGTTCTCGGGGAACGGAAAACCTAGTTGCAGTAGAATGCTCACCGCGCCAGCGCCAGCGCCAAGTTCTGGGGCTGCTCTAGCTGGACCGATATCTGATCGGGTTGTGAAACCCGTTGCTCCACGTCCAAGACCAGGCACATAGTTTGAAGGCGCAGGGAGATTATCAAAATCGAGCTTGGGTTTTGGCGCCGTTGGCTTCAACATCGTGCCCCGACGTCGGATAAACAACAAGCAAATTACCACTCGAAGATTCCTATTTCGCTCTCAATGGAAAATACTAGTGTGCGTGGCACAACCAAACATTTAGAGTACTCGTAAAGCGTATTTCAAGAATACAACGTTAACTGTTTTATGATGAGCGATTCGCAGTTCAAGTTCGAAGTTTCACCACGAACCATGCAGGGCGATCGCATGATCTCACCTCCGCTTGGCTGTTTTTTTTCTTCTCGTGACACTTCGAGTTCTTTTTCTTCTCTAGTTCTGAGTTCGAGTTCACAGTTCTGACGATCGTCTCGATCGGATGACCCCCTACCCCCCCTTTTAGACACGGAAACCTCCTCCCGTTTTCAGCTTTCCCGGTTTTCGGTTTTTCACGTAGAGACCGTCAAAAACCCCCCACTATAAACGTATAAAGTCAAAAGTGGGGGGCCTGTCTCCTGCTGTCCCCCTTCGGAGAGTTGTGTCACACGCATCCGACTCTGGTGGCCGACACGTCTCCCTTAGTGCCGAGCCGCTCTTGCGCTTCCATGCTTTGTGGAATGCCTCATGCTTTAGCAGACAATTATGCTGGAATAGTCACACCGCCTGATTATGTGACTCTTCCCGTAGGAGTGTGCTAGAAACTCAGCAGCGCACGAGGGGGAACGCTGCCGACGGTGAAACAACGAACCGCGATAAACTCAGTTAATAGACATATATACTGAGTTTGGCGTGGCACAAGCTGACTACCAAAGATGACATACGGAATGACACTAGATTGTACGAACTAGTCACAGTGACAATTCCAGCACACCACCTCATCTGAGGTGGACAGCTTGTGACACACGCCACCCTAACTACTAGGCTTACAGTGTAAGAAGCAAAATTGTTAAGCCTAGGAGCTCGAGTACAAAGTCACAAGTGGTGGATGAGAATATCTGCCAAGCATAAAATACATGCTAAGCTAGGAGCTTGCTAGAATAAAATCTGCCCGGTTAAAATTTATCCTTGCCAGCTAGTGGTGGGTACTCGAATAGGTCTCACATGTCTGCATGTGTCGGAAAGATGAAAGTAACGAAAGCTGCCTGTCGCTGTTCAGTGCATGCTAGAAGCGAAGACGCGTCTTATCCGGGACACTTCGGTTCTTCAAGAACTTGTCTTGCTTCGCCATCTCGATGCCATATACTTGGCCTCTCGATGATAGATGTCACTCACCTTAGGTGGATGACAGGCATTATGATTGTACATGTCATAGTCCGTACTGACAATACTTGACGATTGTATGTCATTATGACACATGACATGACATGACATGACATGGTATGATAGGTATGATATGTATGACACATATGTCATCGGTCATATCCCTGACAGATCTCCCCTCTTAGAAGTGTTGTGACCTCACAATATAGGGTGCATACCTTTTATATATGGCTTTGATGTCTTTGTTGTTGAACTGGTCAGTCTTCTTACACCGATGAGGCGTCCCTCAAGGTGTTTTAGGATATCGGGGGAAACTGAGTCCACTTTAAACCCTCACCTTAGGCGTATAGCCCTACAGTTCTTAGGATGTAGCCCCCCTGATTGCTTTGGCGTTTCGTATTTCAGAGTGACGCTCAGGGTATCTTCCGAGGTTTACGTTACGGAGAGATATAGCGCTTGTCGTCGACGATTTAACGAACGATGCTATCGACGATTTAACGAACGATGCACGGCGATATAGTGCATCCACCCCTTCCTCCCCTCCTGGAACTGCTATGGAGGATCAACGGTGGAATGGATAAGATTTTTAATGCAGGCGGAGAAGGTGCTGCTTACGAGATATCGGAGGGTCTCTATGAGTCCACTTTAAATCCTCGCCCGATCTGCCAAACTCCTTTTTCGGTCCGGTACGCGCGCTCTGACGAACGTTTCATAGATTGGATTCGACAACGTACTAATGTGACTTCGTTTAGTCATGCGTGTCAAAACACAATTCAGGATCACAACTCCATCTACCTCAGAACATTCCGGCAGTTCAGAATGACTGGCCAAAGATCCGAATGACAAACCACGGTCTGGCAAAGTGTCAAGGTTGATATACAACCTTTCAGACTATGCGGCTGCTATTGAACTGTAGCAACGCGCATCAATATTTGGTGGGGTATGAGTGCAATCTCGGGTATCCAGTATATCTGCTTGAGCGCAATGCTCCTCATATACCTCAATGTCCTCACGCTTCATAAGCGTTACCATCATCGGGTTGTGAACCCGAGAACATTGGGTGAACTAACAATATCGGCTGGTCGAATTAGCCTGTTGATACCCGCATGTTGTTCAATTCATGCTTGAAGCGAAGACGCGTCCTCTCAGAACAGTTTGTTCTTCAAGAACTTGGCTTGCTTCATCATCGAGATGCCGTACTCGGCCTCTCGATGACAGATGTCACTCATGGTGAGTGGATGACAGATATTATGATTGTACATGTCATAGTCGACCGTACTGACAATACTCGACGACTATATGTCATTATAACATATGACATGACATGGCATGGTATGACAGGTATGACAGGTATGACACGTATGACATGTATGACACATCAAGGCTCTATATCGATATTTCCGATAACCGATACTATCGATATATCGTATTTATCGCCGATTATCGGATTGCAATATCAAACTATCGATTGTGCAGGTTTTGATGTTCCATATTTTATTTATAACAAATTGCATATAAATGCCCAAATAATCGATTATTTATCGATTGTGCCGATTATCGATACCATTTTTCGGATATCGGATAGTATCGATACCAAAAAACCAAACCGATATAGAGCCCTGTGACACATATGTCATCGGTCATATCCCTGACAAATCTCCCCTCTTAGAAGAGTTGTGACCTCACAATATAGGGTGCATACCTTTGCATATGTCTTTGATGTCTTTGTTGTTGAGCTGGTACCAGTCTTCTTACACCGATGAGGCGTCCCTCAAGGTGTTTTTGGGATATTGGGGGGAACTGAGTCCACTTTAAACCCTCACCTTAGGCATTTAGCCTTACAGTTCTTAGGATGCAGCCCCCATGAATTGCGTATCGTATTTCAGAGTGACGTTTCAAGGTATCTTCCGAGGTTTGCGTTACGGATAGATATAGCGGTGCCGTTCGTATCGTATTTCAGAGTGACGTTTTTACGGCTTTATATAATGCATCCACCTCTTCCTCCCTTCAGAGAGCTTACTCCCCCGAAGGTCACAGGAATACTATGGAGAGCCCTTTTTGGGGGCTTGGTTTAATGCAAACGGAGTGGGCCCTGCTTAACGAGATATCGGAGGGTCTCTATGAGTCCACTTTAAATCCTCACCCGATCTGCCCCAGTTCTCCTTTTATTTTTCGGTCCGGTACGCGCGCTCTGACGAACATTTCATAGATTGGATTCGACAACGTACTAATGTGAAATTCGTTTAGTTGTGTATGTCAATCATAACTCAGGATCACAACTCCGTCCACCTCAGTATCCGGTAGCTGCGGATTACTGGCCATAAGATCCGAATGACAAACCACGGTCTGGCAAAGGTAGCATAGCAGTTTTTATTTATCCACAGATATGGTACCCGCATGTATGTGTATCTGTGCAAGGGTATGATTTGGTACAAGGCTCACTACACCTTAGCAAGAAAGGATCAATTTCCTGCTCCTGCCATATCAATTTGATGCAGGGTAAAAATGTTAGGGATGTAACCCTGCGGTTCTTGGGATGCAGCCCTGCAGTTTTTGGGATGCAGCCCTGATTATTATTCGGTCGGCAATCATTGGCCAAAGTCATCGGCTATCAGCTTTTGACTCAGAAGCCACAATGTTATAGAAGCTACGACCTATCGTGACCATATGCGGCAGTTATGCCTGCAGCATACGTAGACAATATGATTATGTGGAACTTATAATCCCACTTAAGTTGCATCATGATAAATTTATCCAGGTGTTAACAAGTGTTCAGGATTTGATAAGGGACGCCCCACAGGCCAAAGGTCATTGTCTCGTAAGGCTCGCTTCAAGTGTGCGGCTTTGAGGATCAGCGTCCCGGCGAGGCACATGCATGATGCTTCCTTGACCACAATGGAGCTGGAAATGAGAATGCTCAAGATATCCGAAGACAGGAAGGCTTTTTGTTGGCCAGAGTTGTTGTCTAGATGCTTAACCTCTATGGGATTGCATTCGGATACAAACTGCGCAACCATACATGTGATTTATGTATTGGTGTATGACTTTGATGAATTGTCTCTTGTCATGAACCTGGAAGGAATGACGGGCAAATAGCCAGAGCGGCGGATCTCACTCATTCGGCTTTGCTGTTATGGAATTCGATGCCTGAATGGCACAATTGGCAATCCTTGGCTCAGATGCTCTCCTCCAGACACTGGCAACAACTTGTGCGCCAGCTTCTCTAGATTTGGGGGGGGGAACCGTGGATCAACAATTCATCAATCAAAACACATGTTACCAAGGCTGATTCAACGAATCCTTCAACTCTTGAAATTCAACAATCAGCATCTCAGGCTGTTGACGTCAAAGTAATGGTCGTAAGCTTACAATATAGCTTATTCACATTTTAAAAACCATCGTTCTCCTATGTCAGTGCCCTTCATATAATATGATAGAGCCGGAGAAATATGCATCTATGATTTCTTCATAATGAACTTCATGTGTCGGTAAGTCAAATAAAGACTTCATTTGATGCTTCAATCGGCATGATGTACCGTGTCATCAAACTTTATGACTGCTATACACGGATGCTGGAACTTTTCATAAGATTTTTAAGCTTCCAAGCAAAATCACAATGATGTAAAATCAAAATGATGTAAATCAATTTGTGGCAGCTGTATGAAGAATGAATGAATGAATCTATACTCCTTCCTCCCTTTAAAAAGAGGTGTATCAAACCAATCAGATGGTGATGGAGAATGCCATTCAATTATTATGTTATGTGAAAAATGGTTTGATAGAAAATCAGACTGAGATTACTCATCGAATCAAGTGCTTTCGAGTTAACAATGTCAATATGAACACCGATTCTCTCTACGTCATACCGGCAACATGCCTGACGCTTTTAAATGTGGCGAATGCCAGATGATGCCAAATGCCAATGTCAATTCACTATGATTCAATATGCAGTTTTTGGGTTGCAGCCCACATGCATTGTTGGTTCAGGATCACAATAGAGTGCCTAACTTTAGACAATGTTTCTGGATAATGATTGTCATAATGAACAACGAAACTAGTGATGGTACCGAAGTTAGCTTTGGTATCGAAGATAATGGAGAGTCAATCAAGAATATGAATATTATTTCTCTATTGTCGTAAAAGGCTCAAAGATTTAGTGTCTGTAATGACAACAACTTACTACGAGCCGTATTTCCGTACTTGATGAATGGCTGGAATGTCATTTCATTGTGACTAGAACATGGCATCGCCTAGTGATATGTGTATATATGAATCTTATTCAGTACATGATCACTTATCTCAATGGTACCCATTTTATTTTTGGGCATGCACTATTCAGAATGAACTGTGCTTGGAAACCATCTGTAGATTGCGGGTTCGATTTCCCGCCATGGCTTTTTCCAAGTTTCGTGGCCTAATGGACAAGGCGACAAATTTCTAAACATTCCAGAATGAGCTTTCAAAGAGTTATAATTCCTCACTGAGGCATGTGTGTCTTATGTGCCAAAACGATATGAAACCACAAGTATGATGTCGATCTATATGTGGATGGTTTATACCATTGTATGCTATTCCACAAATAAGTAGTGATGTCAGAATAAATTTTTGGACAATTGCAACTCAGTACAAACCCGAGTGCATTCAAGTCCGCTTGTATGCTCAGAATCTGAATCTAATGTACTTTCTATATACACAGGATAGAATATATTTTCTATGTGATTATGGATTCAGGAACTAGAGTCAATGAAAAACTCCTTTCCTATTTCAGAGGATGAAACCTTTATTCCCTTAGGTGCAATACCTTATCTTAAGGAATAGTCATTTTCAATACAAGTTTCAATCGATTTTCTCAAATCTGTCACCTTTATGATTATGATCAGACTGGTCAATTTTACAGCATAACCCACTTCCCCTTGTAGTTGAAGGAGATGACTCCCTTTTTAGGGTCATAGGGCAATATGTATATATTGGCTGTTTTCATATGACACATGGAAAACATGAGTGGCTCGGCAATTTTGGAGAATTTGGGGATAAATATCCTGAATTGGCCGATTATGCCCAAGAATGACCGAAGGTTAGACTTGCCATCTTTAGCTATGCGGCGTAGAGGCTGCTTGCCAACAGTTGGGCCATAGGCTGGATAGCTATGTTAGCTATGTTGGAGGCTGAATAGCCATGACTGCACGGACTCTGTCTTCCATGACGAATAAACCTCTGAAATGTGGTGTCCGATAAATCAATACATCTGACAACAACTCAACCTTAGAAGGTCGGATGAAGATGATGATCTTTGCTGCACTGCATTTTTTTGATGTGCACTACTGAAATGCCTCGTGATATAATAATCTCACAGAATAGGCATTGTTCAATGGCGGTATGATCAGATATGTAATGATCAATGAAGATAAGATGACCGGTATGGCTCATTCAGCAGGCATGACTACCTCAAAGAGATGCCAATACACGGATACATTTCAAGACATAAGGGCAATAGACTTATTATGTAGCCTTCAAAGGCAGCTAGCATTTATGCTGCATTGTGGCTATTACCCTTCGGGTGGCTTAAGCCACCCTAACAGCGATTTAGGGTGGCTTAAGCCACCTTAACGTTTTCAATTATTGCGGG
This sequence comes from Cymbomonas tetramitiformis, assembly GCA_001247695.2. Classification (NCBI taxonomy): domain Eukaryota; kingdom Viridiplantae; phylum Chlorophyta; class Pyramimonadophyceae; order Pyramimonadales; family Pyramimonadaceae; genus Cymbomonas; species Cymbomonas tetramitiformis. The sequence goes on from LGRX02002384.1 coordinate 69,593, forward strand.
AGCTATCGGTACCGGAAACTAGATTTCTTTAGCTCAAAATGACGGCGACAATGTCTTCTTTTAGACACTATATGCACTATTCGGCGAGCCCAAGTTCCCGGTGAGCAATTTTGGGAAGTATCCAAGAGGGTGCAACATTTAGTGAATTTTGAGCGATTTATTCCGGTTTTTGCATACCCATGCTACTTCAACCGAGATTTTGAGGGTCAAGATGACCTCGGATCAAACTTTTGGCAACACACTGCAGAAAGAGCAGCTCGAGATCTTGACATCATAGGTCTCCAAATTTTGAAAAGCGCCTTCGAGGAAGCCCCCGTGAGCTAATTGGCTTAAGGTGGCTTAAGCCATCTTAAGAAAAATTGGGAAATACCCACCCTACTTCAACCGAGATTTTGAGGGTCAAGATGAACTCAGATCAAACTTTTGATAAGACACTGCAGAAAGAGCAGCTCAAGATCTTGACGACAGGTCTCCAAATTTTGAAAGCACCGCCGAGGAAGCCCCAATGAGCCCTTCAAGTTAAGGTGGCTTAAGCCACCTTAAGCTGCGGGTAATAGGCAATTGGTCAGCTCGGTGGCTTTGACCTATCTAGGTGTTGTACTCAGGCCGTAGCCTGCATATTGCATTGAGTACTCTTGACATCTTTAATGATCCAATCAGATGATATGTATGAAATATCAAGAATGGTTGCCCTTTTTCAGTGATCATCGGTGGCAGAGGCTATAGTGCTTGCACCTAATCAATATACAATTCTAGTCTGGATACATGATAGACCAGATGTATACAAATGTCTAGGTCTTCAAAATCAAGCTCATATGTACGTCATGGCTGATGACCTTAGAAATGTTCGAGACATATGTGTGTCAACTTCATGGAGTTTTGCATGGTTTGAGTGTATATAGTCATGATTACCAAAACAACAACGATGATGTAACTTATTTGTTTTATTATTTGTCTTATTTATTTATTTACTTATTTGGTTTTTAGTTGTATTTTTTTAGCTTACCATCTTCCCCCCTCAAGGAAGTGTAAATTGCCAGGCGGTAGTCAGGCGCCGTTTAAATACAACAGAAGAGGTCCGACCTCATATGTGATGACGTGGCAGCTTTCGACCAAGCTGGACAGCAGTTCTCGGGATGCAGCCCATTGCACCAAAGGTGCGTCGCAGTTTTTGAGATGCAGCCCGAATTCACGTCATCGGCGTGGGTCACATAGTGCCCATGTATGTGCTGTATAAAATACAACACTACCCTCCAGCGGCGAAGTGGTTTGCTATTACCATCATCGTATGCTGTGGGATCAAATATATAATCAGAGAGTATGGTAATATGTGTACCATGTTGTCAATATCGGAGGGACTGTGTCTTCTTTAAACTCCTCATGACTATTTGTATAATGGTATTGTACTGATGTCAACACCTTCTCTCTGAATGATTTATTGATTTCAGATGTGATGTCGTGGCAGTCAACCTTGTCCGCTCGTACCGGGGGTTGTATGAAAAAAAAAAAAAAACCGTGGACGGGGTGTGGGGCTTTGTGAGTCCCCTTGACTCTTATCCCTTTTTTCCTTAGTCCGGTTCATTGTCTACTTTTTTCCTATATAGTATGTTAAGGCTTACTGCGTATCCTGTAGCTAGGTCGTGTATTTTCCTGAGTAGGTGTAGGGCTTCCTGTTTGTCGAATCCTAGGTGTTTGGTTAGTATTTTCTCCGTGTGCTCATATATCGTGCCCGTGTTCCCGAATACCATCACATGTAGCGTTACCTTGTACCCATATAATTCTAGTAGCTTCACCAGCGGTGTGTATTTCGTGTACTTTGTCTTTAGTGCTTCCTCCCAGCTCATTTCGTCTGTGTATGTTACCTCTACCAGGTGTATGTGACCTGCATCTGCCATTGCTTTTTGGTGTGTGTACCCCGGGCTGCTTGTTTCCTTTTTCGGTCCCCTCCAGCATTGCTATATCTACGTAGTGTGGTATGGTGTCCTTTCCATGCTCTGGTGCTGGTGTGTTTCGTCCGTCTAGTCTGCATTGCCCCCTTGTGAGCAGGAAGTCTTCTATTGGTCTTCCATTGTCCATTCCCTTCCCTCTTTTCCCGGCATGGGTTCTTATCAGGGAAGATATCTTCCGTTGAGCTGGTACGGCCCCAAATCAAATTTTCTTTCGGCCCGTCTTCGGCCCGCCCGGTCCGAACTACAAAATGCCCGCCGCAGGCGCGAAAATTTTAATCTTAAGTATGGGAAAATGCAAAAATCGCAAAATTTTCATCAAAATTTTAGGAATTTGCGCCAAAATGGTTCGGCCCCAAAGCAATTTCTCTTTCGGTCCCTCTTCGGCCCGGGCCTCATTTTGGCGACTCAGTTCGGCCCGGGGCCGGCCAATCGGGGTAAGATATCTTCCCTGGTTCTTATTACACATCCTCCTTTCCTGCCTTTGCTAATAGCGTTTGCTATCATTTTGGTGGTCTCATCTGACCTGCTTATTACCATGTTCTTTATTTCCCTTTCTGTGCACCCCCCTAGCACATGGGCTGTGCGTATGAAGCCCCCCGCATTTACTTGTCTGGGCATTCCGCAGCATTTGCACTTTTGCGCCCTTCTCCCTCCTTGCCGTTTTTTGTATGGTCCTGCTGGTAGCTTGTTCGCCCGGCATCTTATACAGTTGCCATAAGAGCTCGTTGCTAATCAAGATAACCAGGAGTAAAAGTCACTAAGCAGTGCTCAAGCTAAGCCAGTGTGCTGAGCATGCTGGAAACAACAGCTCAGGCAGTGGGGACCCGCTGCCGACGGTGAAACAACGGATCACTAAACTCGGATATACAAACGATATATACCCGAGATGAGTGACACAGGCTGACCACCGAAGATGACATACGGGAATGACACTAGACTGTACGAACTAGTCGTAGTGCCAATTCCAGCACCACACCACCTCATCTGAGGTGGGCCAACTAGTGACACTCACCACCCTAGAGTTTACAGAGAATGTAAAGAGATGTCAACTCTAGTCAGCTAGCAAATTTACTGGTGGCATGATGAAAGTCAGGCTAGCATAACAAATACTTGCTAAGCCTAGGAAATTGCTAGGACCAATTCCGGTCTGCTAAAATTAATGCTCTGCCAGCTAGTGGTGGGTGCCCTGATAAATCTCGCCTGTTTGCATGTGATGGAGAATGCCAAAAGAGATTCCGCCTGTCGGTTTAGCTTTCAATTCCTCTGCGAACTGTAAAGGTCTCTTGCCATGAAAAAATGTTCGTCTTAATTGATACAGCTGCCCGCTAGTGGTGAGAATTACAGCAACATTCTTCTGCCCAAAACTACAGCAAGTGGTGGAGAATGATAACGTGAACACCGCCTGTCTGTTTAGAAAACTAATAGTAGTCATCACCAGAATCGAAACCAGCATCTGCCCCATAGTAAGATTCTTCAACATAAAAACCATCACCACCAGTTCCATCGGAATCGTAGGCCCCTGCCTCCCAGGCAGCCCACTCCTCTGCGGTCTACTCATGCTCGTCGCTCATTGCAGGCTCATCTCCAACAGAAACTGTGCCAACATCAAACTCGCTCTGCGGTAAAAATTCCTCCCCAAGTGGGGGCTCCAAAACTCTGCCATAATATTTTGGTTGGGAACCTGTGCCCAACTCGAATTCCCGTTCCAGAAGATCGTCCGAAAAATGCGGAGCGGCCAAGTGGCCATCATGCTCCACTTCTACTTCCTCACAACTGTCAGAATCATCGTAGTACCCAGGGGGGTTCTCCGATCGATTCATCGTCCTCACTACTGTCATGCTCCTCAAAATGCCGGTCCCCAGACGTTCGGCGCAGTGGAAGCGTGGTGAGCCCATAACCTGCTGGAAACAGCAGCTCAGGCAGTGGGGACCCGCTGCCGACGGTGAAACAACGGATCACTAAACTCGGATATGCTGAAATCTGTATAGGCAGCCCTGACCGGGAGTCCCGGTGCAGGCCCCTATGACAGACTCCTACTGTAGGCCAACACTGGACTGCTGACTGATCTATAGGTTCGTGCTGTGACACACGCTGTGTCACAGGTAGGCTAGACTCCGAAACCGTCCGAGACCGTTCCGGGTATATCTAGCTTAGGGTTTATTTATCTCATGAGTTTATCCACACAGTTCGGGAGTTTCTGATATCTAGTGAACTAGGATATTCCAGTAGGTCGTGGCCCCATCCACGCTTTTATTCCACTTGCTGATTTGGCCATAATTGGCTAAACGGCCGCTTGGAGAGGTGGTGCGCACGGGCGCGTTTGGGTGCGACTAGGGATTATGGTATGAGTTGTTTGCGGTAGGCGACTGGGAGTGGCGGCCATGGGGACCGCGCCTCGTTACGGACTAGTCTTGGCAATGTTCGGATTCAGTTTTGTACCGGCACTGGCCCTGCTGGTTACTGTTTTCTGGGCTGGTGTTCGCGACACCTTCGACTTCGACGACGTCTTCGAGTGCCCCTCGCCGCTCCACTCTCTTAGCTCCTCTCCGCTGCTGACCATTACCATTTTCCCGCTACCACACCCAACCGCGCGACTGCGTACCACCTCCCCTCTGGCTTTTCAGAGTATGGGAATGTTGACCCGAGCAAAGAAGTCCCTGGACAGGGACAGTGACATCGAGGCCTCACTGGGGCTATTAGACGGGGTTCGGAACAGTCCGACGGTGCGTACGCCAACTGTCCCGAACCCCGCTCCGACTTCCAACGAGGATGCAGACGTGGCGACCAGGAAGTACTTGCAGGAGCAGAGCAGGCTGGTCGACGACATATACAAGGCGCGTTTTCACCGCCAATGGGCCAAGGGTATCCGCGAGGATGTCCTTGGTGACAAGAAGCACCACTTCCTGGAAGGGGTACGGACGACGCTGGCCTCCTCTCCGAGCTGGTGGTGCAGCTGCGTACGGAGTTTCATTCGGCTGGGCTGGAGCTGGCATCCTTTGACCTCGACGACCCTCTGGCTCGTGTGGTGACCAAGGTCAACGGCTTGCTCTACGACGTTCTGGCTCTGGTTGTCGAGAAGCACAGCAACGCCTACGTCTGGTTGACTGGCACCGACGCTTCGTCTGACCGTGATGGACGGCGAGCTCTTGTGGACATCATCAAGGGCTGTGTACCGGTGGCGCTACGTGAGTCGCACCAGGAGGAGCACGCCGCGTTGCGTTATCCCGCAGACACTGACCCGCAGCCCATCTTGGCTCGGGAACAGCGTCTGGTGCGGGATAACAAAGCTACGGACTGGACGCCCACCGAGGAGACCAGGAAGCTCTCCCTGTACAACCGGCTAGACCCGGTGTTTTACACCGCGGTCAAGGTGCGGTATCCTCTCGCGGCCGATCTCGCGCATGTCTCCTTGGCATCTCTCCGCTCCCTTGTGGTAGAGATCTTTCAGGCTTGGGCGCAGACGGAGACGGGGAAGGCGGTTTCGGGCAAGAGCGGCATCTCTGCGCAGCTCTCCAGCACGGAGTACGGCGCTCTCCTCGACAAGATCAACGAGCTTCAGGCCTTGCTGCGGCAGCAGCGCGGGACGGACGCGCCACCGACGCAGCAGCAGCGCAGCAGCCGCAGCGGCAGCAGCAGCAGCAGCGCAGGCAGCAGCGCGGTGCGCAGCGGGGATTCCGTGTCGGCACGCACCCATTGCCTGCGGTCGGTTTCGACCGTGATGACCAAAAGGCGAAGCCCTTTTGCGGAAGGTGCAAGAAGGCGGGAAAAGGTGAGCAATACCACTTTTACCGCGACTGTCCCTTGGGTGGGCGTCAGCATCCCCCACACTCGGCTGCAGCATTCTGCACTCCCATCGACGAGGAGGACGCGGAGGGGGTGCGGGCTTTAGCCATGTGCGCCATGTTCCAGCAAGCGGCAGACGATGGGGCGGAGGCCTTTGCCAGTGCGGCCTCCACGTACGGGCCGCCTGCGGTGCTCTGTGCGGGTGCGGTGGGCGGGATCGACGTGTCCGCCTACGGCTTCACGGTAGAGCCGCAACAGCCTGCTGACGAGCCCGCAGGTGACGACATTCATCGGCTGGACGATCTCGCCGCGGAGGTCCATGCCGCGGCAAATTGCAAGGTGCACTACACCCACGCATCCTTCCCACCACGGGCGGTTCTCGAGCCGCATGCATCGGCTCTGGTGTGCGGCCCCGCGGCAGCGGGGAACATGCCGGAGGAGCAGGTTCCGGCAGGTGGTGCGGCGGCATCGGCATCCGCCGTGCCGGCCCCTGCTATACCTGTCTCGCAGGTGGAGGATGTGAAGCCCGTGCCACTTCAATCGGCGCGGGTGACTGCAACGACGGAGGAGTTCCCTGGATTCGTTCAGACTGTCAACCACGCCGCCATCGCGCCGGTTGACCTCACCGGCTACGACACCGACGACTACGAGGACTTTGCCGACGGCAGCTTCCGGCTGAAGCCGCGGGGCTTGCCTCCGTCGGCCAATCACGTGTCCGGGCCACCCATGGACAACCAGAGAGCCTACGGTTGTGGGAAGCCGCCCTGGGGCTTTCCTGCCACGGTTGGGCCGTGGGGAATTCCTTTCCTCCTTTCCCTCATTCTTTGCATCTCGATCATGGGGGTGGCAGCCGTGCCCGACGCTCAGTCGGCTGCAGGATTGCCTTCGCCTGGTGGTGATCTCGATTGGGAGACTCCGTCAATTTTCTCCACGAATGAATTTGTTGAATCGGTGATCCCGGCTCAGGGTTTCTTTGTGACTGACAATGTGCCACCGCTTGAGCCGCCTGAGCCCCCTGACCTCTTTCAGGACCTTGCTCAGGCAGATTTGAGTTTCGACATGGCCTTCTTTTACGGTGTGGCTCTACATGAGAAGGGTGCTTTCGGGAATCCTCCCTTCGGCTCGGACTTGAGTGAGGCCACCGCTGACTACTTTGGTGCTGTCGATTGACTTCTTGTTCACTCTGGATGCACACCAACATGGTGGTGTGCGGAACTCCGGTGACTTCAACAATTTTTCTAGTTTATGTTTTTGCTTTTGACATCTACAAGTTATCTTCTGGCTTGCTAGCTCGGTGCTTTTCAGTTGTTTAGCAGGTGCACAATGCCCGTAGGTTTCTGCACCTGTGCTAGCTAGAGGGTTTCCATTTGTGTTTCAGAATTGCACAGTTGGATTAGCAGTTAGGTCTGTCAACCTGGCTCCTGCCCTAACTTATTTTACATTATCTGACTCTCCTAGACAGTCACCACCCGCAGTGCTGGGGTGGTGTGCTAAAATCTGTATAGGCAGCCCTGACCGGGAGTCCCGGTGCAGGCCCCTATGACAGACTCCTAGGCCAACACTGGACTGCTGACTGATCTATAGGTTCGTGCTGTGACGCACGCTGTGTCACAGGTAGGCTAGACTCCGAAACCGTCCGAGACCGTTCCGGGTATATCTAGCTTAGGGTTTATTTATCTCATGAGTTTATCCACACAGTTCGGGAGTTTCTGATATCTAGTGAACTAGGATATTCCAGTAGGATATACAAACGATATATACCCGAGATGAGTGACACAGGCTGACCACCGAAGATGACATACGGGAATGACACTAGACTGTACGAACTAGTCGTAGTGCCAATTCCAACAGAGCACCCCTGGATTCGCGAAGCCACTGCTCATCAAGAGCACAACATTTGCCATAAGAGCTCGTTGCTAATCAAGATAACCAGGAGTAAAAGTCACTAAGCAGTGCTCAAGCTAAGCCAGTGTGTTGAGCACCCCTGGATTCGCGAAGCCACTGCTCATCAAGAAGGTGAAAGGTATCATAAGTGCCTCACCGCAGGTCAAAAGTTGCCAAGAGCTGTAAGAGGAAAGAGGAAGGGTTGAACGCTAATCCACCGATATTTCCAAGGTAACCAACGGTGTTCTAACCTGAGCCAGTGTACCGAGTACCCTTGGATTCACTAGACACCGTTGCCAGAGCAGTCCTTGCTGTGTACATAATATACAGAGTTGACTCACTTGCTGCCTTCCAGGCTGATGCCGCTGCTAATTACCTTCTAGTGTCACACCTGCTTAGAGCTCGTAGGCCAGTACACCATGGGTGTCCCTGGATTCACTGTCAAACAAGGTGGCCAAGCTAGAGGAACCGCAAGGTAAGAAACCACTCATTAGGATAGTAATTAACTGCTGATTCGCTGTCGCCGCCACTGTCCAGGCTGATGCCGCTGCTAATTACCTTCTAGTGACACACCTGCTTAGAGCTAGGCCAATACACCATGGCTGTCCCGGAATTCACTGTCAGACAAGGTGGCCAAGCTAGAGGTACCGCAAGATAAGAAACCACTCATTAGGATAGTCATTAACTGCTGATTCGCCGTCGCCACCACTGTGAGCCTTTTCTGTGTAAGCACCACCAAATATTAAAAGGAAAAAGGGTCCGCCAGTACACCGAGGGTGTCCCTGGAGTCGCCTGTCTCCCGAATCCGTTGCTCTTAACTGCTGTCTACTTGTCGCCAAAGAGCCTCTCACTTCTGAATTCGTATCGAAATAAAAAGCCGCTCCGCGCAGGACATTATTGTTTTGTAAAAAGATAAAAACAGCAGTATAACATATTCATCAAAAGATTCACAAAATCACCAAAGTACGAATTATTGTACAAAACTGTGAGCAGAGCTGTCTTAGCGGTCTAGCACTTGGCACGCGAACAACCACCTAGCACTTGCGAAGGCAAAACAATAATGAGTCCACTAGTCCTGGCCTGCGGTCAGAGCCTACTTATTCTCAAGTCATTGTCACATCTGCAAAAACTGTAACAGGCTTCCGCCCTGAAATCTTCATCTACCAATAGAATGTAACTATTCTATGCCAGCTTTAATGATGTTACCGTTCCCCATCTTCTGACTGACACGTCAGTGGCAACATTGTAACTGTCACATCTTCTTATCACTTCGCGGTCATCCCACAGTGACCATGTCTTCTTCACCAAGTCTGCTACTCTCGAGCAGTCATCACGCGCGAGGTCTGCCATACTCGTCATAACTGTCACGCCTGTCACCAGCTGGACAAACCCGGCTTCGGTACCACGAGAAGCCGGCGTTTGTTACACGACCATTCGTTCGACACGACGCGGCTGAAAACGTGAAACGTCGAAGATTGACCGATACTGTTCAACTGCGACATTGTCCACTTTTCACTTTGAAAGGCTTCGTTGAAAGGACGTAAGTGTTGTATTATCATTATCATTATTGTTAGCTTCGTTGGTTGCCGATGCAAACGTGCGGACGTGCATAACTACGTTCATAACGAACGCCCCCAAAATGCCGCCCGCCGGTACATGCAAGGAGGACGAGGCTTGCACATGGTAGTGCATGTTCACAGCAATAAGAGACTCAAGCATATTTACCGGTGTTTCTGCATAAGCAAAATAGCAAATGCCTTACTGTTTAACTGCGGGTGTTAACGGCACAGCTCGCACAAGGGGTTGTCATCCGCAGGGTGTCGGGGTTTAGGCCGGCCTAGCATATTACGACCTACTTTACCTTCATCTCATGATTTGCATAAATTGACAGAGCATGCATCCCATATTTTTCCCTGCCGAGAAGCTGAGGGATGCTTCTACACGATGAGAGCAATGGAAACTTTCATTATTGAGTGAGAACACATCGTGACATATTTTTTCCGCTTATGGCTTTGCAAACCACATTTCAAAGAAACGAGCCCATTCAAGGACCAGTTCACTGTTGTATTCACTTAAGACCGCTAGATGTGTAAAAGGTTGATCCTGATAAAAGCTATCCCCAAACACCTAGGGTAAGCATGACTAGTAACTTCTGCAACTTCCATCTGAAATTCTCTGGTGAGAATAAGCTAACTTGAAGAAACTTCTGCAAGAAGTGTTTGTACTAAATAGTTGAGAGCTCCGACGAACCGCAAAAAAAACATATATGTACTCGACGCATCTCTGTCTGATACACCACACTCAGTCTGTTAAAACATACAGGCGGACATCGGGACGACAGAGCGATATGTTCAATACATGAGCGACTTCAAGATCGGAAAGTCCACTAAGGCACATAACTCACACGCACGACTTCGAATGCAAGGAAAGTGCCCACGCACTGCAATAGCTGCGATCTGGATTTTCAAGCGTTTTTTTCTTTCAACTCTTGACGAGGCGGTTTTCGAATGGGAAAGCAGACTTAACGAAGTTCGCACGCCGTGCTCAAATACATATACCGTTAACAAATACTGTAAAGTTGGCTCGCAATTTAACTGGAGACCAAAACAACGAGGGGCAGTATTTTGGTTTCTTTATAAAAAAGAAAAACAACGGTCAACAACTCTTGGCACCACAGACTTTACGACTGACGGTTCGCCAAACTTGAACGATAAGCGGTTTGCGAACTCCCCAGCTTATTTAATTCCCCCGGAACGCCAAAATATCTACACGGAAGTAAGATGAGCACCCACAAGAGTTCCAACAAGTCTGTGGGACTCTTCCGACGGCTTTGTTTGTGGCGGGGCTCTCTGTGGGAAACACTCGAGCTATTGCAACCTCTGCCGTTCCACGCGTGTTTCCGAAGAGCAGCACTTCGAACGAAAACATCGTAAAGCACACTAGTCCTGCACAACGCCATCCCAATTCATACTTAACGATATAACATTCTAGATCTAGAAACACCTCCGTGGAGAAAGCAACGAACTTGGAAGAAGATGTGGTCAGCCAGGTCATATCAAAGGCAACACACTTCCGAGAGAAAAGACCAAGTCGCACGTGTATCCACTCAACCGGAACACAGGGCATTCGACACTTCACAACTGAAATCGACAGCCTTTGAGACTGTCCTCTCCCTTGCAGACGAGGGCTCACACGGAAGCGCGGAAACTATCGAAACCGCAGTCGCCCTCGAACGACTGCGGACATGCACGCATTTCAGATTGCTGAAAGCAGAAATCTTCACAGAATGATCAAAGCAAATCTGACAAGTAAAAAGCAGAGGCCAACCATAGCGTCACCGCCGTGCGCCTGCCGGGGCTCCGGTTTGGCGAGGTGCAACATGGCTTTCTGTCACCTTCCTCCTAAATCGGCAAGATATAACCTCTGCAGTTTTCGGGGCTTTCAAGTGAGGAAGTGAACTCCTGTAAAAATTCGAGACCTCACAGCAACTAGGAAGAGCTTTAGTTCCTCTGAACCTCACCATTCTATTCTGCGGTTGGATCGTAGTCGGGCTGCACCAAGGTGACGACCTCGTCTTTGTGCATAGGAAACATAAGGAACATTTGATCATATTTTATGACTTTCCTGTTCTTCAGAATTTTCAGTAAAGCTCCGACGGTGTCACATTCGTGCTTCTCACCAACCTCCACCAGAACCTCGTAAGTGCAGCTGCCGTTATTCTCTCTGAGTGTTTCCATCATCCACTTCATGTGGTTTTGCGACATAGCTTTTGCTTCCTCTGCCATCTTGGCTTTGTATCTTGAGATAGCAGGGTGGCGTGCTTAATATATGTCAGAACTATCTGCAACTCGTCGCGTGCAAGATCGCTGATGTCGTTATACCGCTTCTGATTCAGTATTTGGTGCTTCCTTATTGTGCCTCGGATTTCTGAACACGTGACTGAAGTGCTGAATGACGTAAGAAGTGAAGGGCGGACGTGAGGCTGAGGTGATCGTTAATTTTGGAGGCGGGGCTGGTCAGCTGGGGTGACACTCTCATGGACTAAAATAGGCATTTAGGGTTTGTAACATTCTGGGGTCCATAAGCTCCGGTATGCCTCGGCAGGCCTCCAAATCGATGCCCTCCAAAGAGAAAGTGCACACCACTTCTGACTTCAGATGAAGGCGCGGTGCGTTGGTCCGTTGGACCCTCCCGTCTCCTCTCTTGTATCAATATGCAATTACACAAATAATAATAATAATAATAATAATAATAATGATAATAAAACATTTACGCTAGCAAAGGCGGGGACAAAGTCCTAATGAGAAGTTCAAGGTTTAAACCACGAAATCTCGATCATAGCGAAACTCGACCATGGTCGAGATTTCTCAACTACGTTTCGCTATAGATCCCCGGAATATTCTGCCTACGTGGGGGGGGGATATCCGCGTCCCGTCAGCGTTCAGATCGTGGTCGAGTTTCGCTATGAAAAATTGAACTCGATCACGAAATTTCGATTTTTCGTGGTTGAGTTTCGATTTTTCATAGCGAAACTCGACCACGATCTGAACCACGGTATGTCATCACGATGTCAGCAGATGTCGAATTCAATTTTCGATTTTTCGATTTCGGTCATCCCCCCGTGACGCGACGGTGTCGCCGCGAAAAGAGGTAGCGAAAATTTTGTCTCGTCGCCCCACGTGGTGCAGTCTAGCAGCGCCAGCGCCAGTTAAAGTTACAGTTGCCGCAAAAAACCTCGGGTTGAGGGTTTTGTTTCTAGTTACAGCGGAATAGAATGGAGGATAATCGTCTTCGTCTTTTCCTATTGCTTACTATACTTCGTTCGTCTACTGCCTTTTTTCCGTGTCCTATTCCGATCGAAGCCCCTCCTCTTGATTATGGCTTCTTGGCGTTCCCTTTCTTCGCACTCGATCTCCTCAAGGGTGGGCGCGATCTTGAGAAGCACCATTGGCAAGGCACTTGGTGGCACGTTGAGATGCCCTCCGATCGCACCACCTCCGCACATTGGGTTGACGCTTTCCGTATGGACAAGCCTTCTTTTGACATGTTGTGCGTGGAGTTGACTCCTCACATCATCCAAGCTCGAGGTCCTCTCGTGGATGTCCGATTGTGCACCGCGGTTTGCTTGCACATATGCGCTCACAACACGTCGCACAACGTGATTGAAAAGCTTTTCGGGATCGGTAAAAGCTCCTCTCACCGGTACTTCGAGATCGGAATATCCGCTTTGGTTAAAATACGTGGTGCTCATGTCTATTGGCCATCGACAAACAAGGAATTCAAACGCATCGCCAAACGTTTTCGTTCTCATCGTGGTTTTCCTAACGTCGTGGGCGCTCTCGACGGTTCTCACGTCAAAATTAACGAGCAAGACTCCTTGGATTGGTTGAATAGGAAGGGCTATTATAGTATGCTTATCCAAGCCATATGTGACTTCGACATGATCTTCATGGACATCGTCGTGGGTTGGCCCGGAAGTGTGCACGATGCTCGCGTGTTTCGCAACTCCGGCGTTCATGAGCGCGGCAATTCCAACAAGTTATTTCCTACAAAGACTTCTTCCCGCTTCTCTTGCGGCATGCGTGTGCCTTGGGCCATTCTTGCGGACTCCGCCTACCCCTTGCTTCCATGGTTGCTTACGCCTTTCAAGGACACGGGCCACTTGACTAGTGACGAACGCTTTTTCAACTATATGCATAGTTCAACGCATATGGTGGTCGAGAGAGCCTTCGGACGTTTGAAATGCCGTTGGTCGATCCTTAAGGACCGTTGTGACAAGCGGGCTAGTGTTGGACGTAGCACGTACGAGGCGGCCGCGGACGTGATTACCGCATGCGTCGTGCTGCACACCTACGTGCAGAGGCGCCACCCCGAGTTCCACGAGTTCTCCGATGCACGTGACCCTGACGGCAATATGCCACACCGTGTACATGCAGGCGGAGCTCCTCTTCGCACACCGACGAATATCCGGACACGGTACAGACAGTTTGTCAATCGGAATGCCGTGTGCTTGCAATTTCGTAGGACACGGGCAGCACAAGAGAGCATGCGGAAAGCAAGACAAGGCACTTAGATACACATGCTTATGATATGCTTTGCTAGTTGGTTTACAAGTGAAGCCGAGTACTTTGTATTTAAAATATATACTTGAAACAATTGCTTGTTCTTTCCTCTAGGCTACGTTGGCACTACGAGTGTCTTTCTGTCGCGGTGTGCACACTTGTTTTAGTCCGTTTGAAACTTATCAGCAACCTACATATCAGTATTTGGCAACTGTGTCTCCTCTTCGTCCGCGGGTGCTTGAGAACTCGGAACCACCTCGTCCTCTTCCTCAAAGTTTTCGTCCGCCCAGGCAGGCCTCTCCAGCTCATCCATCTCTTGGTCCCCACACATCCACAACTTATTCATGATGTCACGTGTGGCCTCGCCGATTGTCTGGTCGGTCCGTGTGCGAAAGTGGAAGGTTTGGCCGTTTGCAGCCCACTGAACCTGTTCTAGCAGAGCCTTGTACTCGTGATACAGATAGAGGAAGTCCCCGTCGTCCAACAGGTCCAAGTGAATCGACGGCAAGTTAGGGTTGCGTTGGTTCAGCTCATCCGAGAAGCTATCCCAGCGGAGTGCTTCCATCGAGTTCGTGAACTCTGGCCTCTCAACTTGCCCCACTTCCTCTATTGCCGTGCCTGCTTATTACAATCAGCACCACCTATTGTGAAACACGGTGCACACTCCTTGCGGCCTTAAGGCCCTTGCACGCACGGCCGCATCACGGAATAGCACCAAGAACATGCAACGCCGCATTTTCCGACCTTTCACCAACGGAAGCCCGTACACACAAAGCATCCTATTGTTGTTTTCGTATTCACTTAAGAAAGCTCGGCGGTATGGTGGGGCATTGGAAAAATAGTCCCCGGCCACGTGCAGACAAATCACGTCCACATTTTGTTGAACTGCCCAAGCCAAAACCAAGTCGGCGATCAAAAAGGGTGGCGATGTCAAAACCGCCGTGAAACCCCGTGCACGCAAGCCGGTCTCGGCAAGCACATCTCCGTGTCTATCCAGACCGGTGTAACTCTTATCCACGTCCTGACAGTACACGGATACGTTGTCTCCCGAATACAATTCCTCCACGGCATCAACAAACCCTCGTGTTCCAGCACACGGCATGAAGACGCGCCCCTCCAAACGTAGTGCAGAGTGCAACAACACGACTTCCTCGTGGCCCGTGGGGTGGTTGGTGGGCTTTCGTAGTGCACGGCGGTGCATGTTTCGGAGCGACGATTGCGCCGTGTTTCCTCCATGCCCGGCATGAAAGCAAGGGTAGCCACGGCGGCGTGCATCGTGCGGCGAACTCGGCGTGCCTCTGACGAACGAGAGGGCGGTGCGTAGCAAGTCCAACAGACTCCTCCTCGAGCAGCAAGTAATGTGCATCCCTCGGTGTTACAAATCACGGTTGTGTTCTTACGCTTTGGCATGAGTGGAAACCCTAACTTGAGGAGGGTGGTGTGAGGCGGTGTGCACAAAAGTGAGGTTTCTGGGGCAGAAACCACTCTTGTAGTTTGACTGGTGTGCACACTCTATAGGGGGAGGGTTAGGGTTTGGGGGCACACACCTTGATCGTAGCCATTGTAAGGCACAGGGGAAACCGTAGGAGCAGCTGGAGGGTCAGCAGCTGCGGCAGCACCCGCAGGAGGAGGAGTAGGAGAGGCCTTGCGGAGTGCCTCCCTGGCTGGCACAGCGGCGGCAGGAACCGTTGCGGCCGCGGCAGCCGCGGCCTCGACTTTCATCCGCTCGAGCATGTGGGGCGGCATGGGCATCTTATGCCCCATGGCGGTGCAAATGTAATAAGAAGACTCGATCTGTGCCTGGGCTTGGAACCTAAGGAACTCCTCGTGCCGCTTTTGCAGCAAAGCGGCCTGTTCTGCCTGAGCTGCCTCCCGCTTTTGTTCCACCCGCTCCATGTGCTTCATGAGAGGACGAAGGGCCTCCCTCGTCTTCACAACATTGCGGGCTTGGTTCGCGTGAGCACGTGTGGCGGAACGCTCCTCCACGGTACGACCCCGCTTGAGGTTCGAATGCCGCGCATCGAACGCCTCGGTTTCTTCCTCCTCGTCCTCGTCCGAGAACATTACACACTCGTCCTCCCCATCAGGGGAGGACTCGAGGTTCACCTGTAGGGTGTGTGATGCGTGAGACACATGCAAGGGTAATAGTGCACCGATCGGAGAGGAGCACTAGTGCACAATGGAAGAATGCCTATAGTGAACCGATCGGAGAACATGTATGACAAAGAACATGCAATATGCGGAAGAGTGTACCTTAGGGGTGGGACGCTTTGCTCTAGGAGCAGGTGTCTGGACCGCTTCGGCGCTCCCTGGGGCCTTGCCACCAGAAGCAGGAGTCCTCACACTGGAGGGGTCAGAAGCCTCAGGCGCGGTGTGCACAGTCTCTGCCCCATCAATAATGTAAGATGGGGCAGAGGCTTGGTCAGCTCCCAAGATCGCGTGAAGTGCGGTGAAGATCTTGTAGGTCGAGGGGTCCAAATGGGCCCTGTGGAACACCGCATACACAAGAGTGAATATTATATGATACAAATACATGAAGTGTATGGGCAAATTTGTTTACCTGGTGGTCCCAGTGGTGTGCTTCTTTTTGCCTTGTTGGTCGTCGCGAATCTCCTTGTAACGCTTCTTCAAGGAGCTCCACTTATTCTTGCATTGCTGCATAGTTCCAACGCAAGGGTGCTTCTCGATAACCTCTTCGTGAACGTGTTTCCAAGCGTCCTTCACTTGTTTTGGGAAATTGACCTTTCCCTGACAGTTGGGATGGCGCTCAATGCAGTCAATGAGCCAAAGTGTAGAAGCCTCGTCCCAAGTCCACCTTGTCGCCTTAGCCTTCTTGGCTTTCTTCGCGGGTTTGCGGGATTGTTGCGTAAAATCGTCGTCTCCAAGCTCACCCTCAGATTCCGGATCATCCACAACGTCGCTTGTACGTTTGCTCTTTTGCGGAGACTTGCTAGTGTTGTCGCT